>ML816781.1:23525-37642 GCA_009831015.1 Picea engelmannii
GGGGGATGTTCCAACATTTGACACATGGCATGTTTAAAGGGTAACCACGTAGATACAAATAGCCTATCTATGCCTCGGAGTGTGATCAATGCCTCGAGAAATGTGATATGTTGTTGGGGAGATAAATGGAACATGGAATGAAACAGAGAACTTAGTACTATAGACAATCAAAGAGGGAAAAGAAATTTCAAAGAATAGAGGTGGCGTCTAAAGACATTGTTACAACACTTAAGCACATAGTATTGTGATCAAGAAATCACAGTGCATATTGCACATCTTGATCTACATGATCTATTGTGAAAACTCGCAATACTTCATATTCAACATATGAAAATGAACCAAGGGGTCTTATTTTATAGACTCAATATCTAAGTGACTCCCACAAAATCTGGAAGATATTGTCCACATTCAACCGTCGATGGTTAGAGTTGATTCCACAAAATCCACTCTATCAATTCATCTTGATGGGACTCGACCCAACCGACTATCCATCCAACTCATAGTCGATTACAGGGTTGGTCGATCCACCTCCCAACTATCTTCTACTATTGGTTGACTATCCGACCAACAAGCATGTCGACTACTCGATCGACTGGTGTGGTGTGTTGGTTGATCACCTGACCGACTGTGCCCAGATGTAGGTCAACCTCTCAACCAAATGAACCCATAATATGTGTTATGAAACATCAATTCTTGATGTTCCAACAATCCCCCCATCAACACACAGCTCTAAAGTTTCAGGAGGTGAAATTACATCACTATAACACCTCCTCATAATTTCATCTTCCTGAAGCCCAAGCAGGGTGCAGAGCTTGATA
Source organism: Picea engelmannii (assembly GCA_009831015.1). Lineage (NCBI taxonomy): Eukaryota > Viridiplantae > Streptophyta > Pinopsida > Pinales > Pinaceae > Picea > Picea engelmannii. The sequence goes on from ML816781.1 coordinate 24,344, forward strand.
AATATGGATTCATCTAAAGGTTTGGTGAAGATATCAACAACCTTGATCTTCATTACGATAATATTCAAGAGAAACAATGTCATCATGAACCAATTGTCGCAAATAGTGAGCATGGATCTCAACATGCTTCATCTTACTGTGACCAATAGGATTGTTAGCAACCTATATGACACTTTGATTATCATAGAATATTGTAGTCAAGGTCTTATCAGGAAAGCCAAGCTCACCCAAAACTTGACGAATTTAAATTGCTTCAGTACATTCTTGAACAATGCCACGATATTCTGCTTCGGTAGTTGAAAAAGAGAATACCTTATGTTTCTTGCACGACCACACCAAAGGTCCAGTGCTATAGAAAAACACATACCTAGAAGTGGAATTCCTGTCATCTTTGTCACTAGCATAGTCAGAGTCAGTGAAGCCAACTAGTGAATCTGAATGACAAAAATATTTGATACCAAATTGAGTGGTAACCTTCAGATATCGAAGAATGTGTTTGACTTCTTTCTAGTGGCTTTCTCTAGGATCTTGCATGAACCAAGAAACCACACTAATAGTAAAGGAGATATTAGGCCGACTATGAGTAAGGTAAATAATATTGTTGACCAATTGTCCATAGAGTGTAGCATCAAAAGTGGGTGTTTGACAGGTTTTAGTAAGCTTCATTCCAGACTGAAAAGGAGTGGCACAAGGTTTGCAATGAACCATCTTAAAACATGTCAACAGATCCATTACATATTTAGATTGAGAAATGAAAAAACCATCACATAGTGGTAATACTTGAAGACCCAAAAAATAATGCAGAGTGCCAAGATCGGTCATGTCATAGGAGTCAACAAGTTGTTTCTTCAATCTAAAGATGAGAGCATTAGTATTGACAGTAATGATTAAGTCATCAACATATCCACAGATTTACCTAGTGATGGAACATGCATAGGTCCAAACACATCATTGTGTATAAACTCTAAGTTCCCCTTTGCTCTTGTAGCACCAAATGTGAATCTTACTCGATTTTGTTTACCATATATGCAATGTTCACAAAAATCAAAATCCAGGGTGCAATTAGACATACCTTCAACCATACCTTTACCGTTTAGTGTTTGAAGGACCTTTTCTCCAATATGTCCCAGTGATCCAGGATATTTTTGTCAGGTGACTTATTAAAGAATTGCATAAAATGAGCATAAACAAAAGTACACCATATAGAAGGAAAAGCTCAAAATGAAAGAGACACAATCATGCAATATGAACACAAAGAACTTGATAACGGAGTTCGTCCCTGGTGGACTACGTCTCCGGGTCCTGCTCTCAAATGGGTAGGTCATTTTATTAACTCCACAAAAGAATTGGGCAAAATACATAAGTATACCTCATTCTAGAGTTAAGCCATAGAAGCTTTGCTCAGATCAGAAAAATAACACCACCACTGCGTTCATGGCATCGTTTTACCTACAAATGACTGTCTCTATGCCTCAATCCGAGTCTGACACTTCTTGACCCAAGAAAAATCTCACCTCAGATTTTGTGCCTCGGTCTCATAATTCGTGTCTCTTTCGTACTTGCGCCCTTTGTTCTCCTCCTAATACAAATGAGCATAAAACTCTATACAAAAGAATTCATCACCAAGTGTTCTTCTCCAACTTGTAATGAGAACTCCCTTACATGAGAGCTGAACCCCCTTTTTATAACCCAAAAGGAGTATCTTTACATAACAAAATAATTGTCTCTATGCCTCAATCCGAGTCTGACACTTCTTGACCCAAGAAAAATCTCACCTCAGATTTTGTGCCTCGATCTCATAATTCGTGTCTCTTCCGTACTTGCGCCCTTTGTTCTCCTCCTAATACAAATGAGCATAAAACTCTATACAAAAGAATTCATCACCAAGTGTTATTCTCCAACTTGTAATGAGAACTCCCTTACATGAAAGCTGAACCCCCTTTTTATAACCCAAAAGGAGTATCTTTACATAACAAAATAATTAATTACAAATTTCTTAAAATAACCCACTTGGTTGGGTTGTTTGGCATCCTTGGCCATTCGATCCATTGGCATGAGGTTTGTTTTAGCCATAGGTTAAATATGACATATGGTTTATAACAACCATATAACAAAAGGCATATTACAACTCCCTTGTAAATAGGGCGCATGGCATAAGCCATATAGTTTATCTTTCTAGGCTTGATACGTCTTTTGTTTTGTTAGCTTCCTAGTTTATGCTACATCCTCCTTGCCAATCAACGAGCTTTTATTCTCGTTAGCTCACTTTCTTGGAGACTTTTTGCTCTCGTTTATGTTAGGGTCATATATTTTGATCGACCTTGCTCGCTATTCAGCCGAGGTCTTTATTGTAAATGGATTTATACTCTTTATAAATTTGAGGGAATTTTTTTCATGGAAAAAAAAAAATTATAGTATATAATAAACAACCCCTTAAAATAGGGCATAGGGCATCTTATAAATAGGGCGCATGGCATAAGCCATATGAATAATTATAGCATATAATAAACAACCCCATTAAAATAGTGGTTTGTTAAAAACCCACTTATCCAAACTCTCAGCCCGTGACATATATAAACTCGTGGCATAGTTATGGAGCGCGAATCTCGAAGGTAGTTGGGCGGCATTTATTGGTGTGTGGTCGCATGGTTCAATAACACTTGAATAGGGGCTGGGCCCAGCCCCTCCCTTTTGGCGCCTTAGTTCAAGTTTAAACTTAAATATTATTTAAACAACATTTCACACAAGAAACATGGTATGGTGCAGTTGTTAGCACCTATGCGTGGGACCTTTGCGTTGTTTGGAGGTCACAAGGTTGACTTTTGAAAAGTCAAATAAACTTTTGCACATTTCAGCCATTGGAGGGGTGCCATGTGGCACCATATAACTAATCCATATAAAACTGCGACGTGGCACCATATAATTAATCCATATAAAACTGCCACTTGTCACAATATGATTCATTAATGAAGTTGACACGTGTCATCACCGAACATACCCATGTGTATGCCATGCCACGTCATCTTGCCAACTAAACTATGCCACGTGTCACCTTTTCAGTGGTGCGACGTGGCACTTTGACTTTTCCTTGTTTGACCAAGTTTTGACTGAACTTTGACTGCTTATAACTTTTGATCCGTAACTCCGTTTGACGAGCCATTTGCGTCGTTAAAAAGCTTGCGATGCGCTCTTCGTGATTATGCCATTTTCACTGAATTTTAGGAACTTTGATTTTTGCCCTTTTGTTGCCTGCTGAAGCCATTCTGAGCATTCTAATTTGCTTCTATGTGTTCTGAGTTGTCTTAACCTTCTCTGGATCCTTATTGGATCACCCAGTCTTTGATGTCACAACATGGTCTTCTTTCCATGGATAGTATGGATCCTATCTTCTTTATTTCTCTGTTAAGGGATAATAGAACTGTTACACCCATAAGTATAAGTGCTTCCCAATAACATGTACATAGTGCCACACTGAACTCCCCTCATCAAAACCATTTCTCCTCGTACCATCTTGCAAGTGACCTTTCCCAATAAAGTATCCACACTTGCATCATCCAACCTACTTATAGATATTAGTCTCCTGGATAGGCTTGGAATGTGTAGAAATCCAGGGAGAGTTCTAATCCTTCCATCTTTCAACAACAACTTAACCCTTCCACGTCCCATGATTTTGGCTATCAAGTCATCTCCTAGGAAGACATCACCACAATCGTACTTTTCATATTCACTGAACCACTCCCTGTGAGGATTTATATGCAATGATGCAGTTGAGTCGATCAACCATACATCACGATCTTCATGTGTACCTGTAGATGTTATATAAACATCACCTCCTTCTTCTGTGGAGGCTTTCGCTCTGTGGAAGAAGCATCGTCAGATCCCTTTTCTTTGTCAACATTCTTAGACCTGCAATCTTTCTTATAATTCCCAACTTTACAACATTTCTAGCATTTACTCAAATATTTTCCTCGGGATTTATATCTACATTTAGATTTATATCTCCCCCCGAAGACTTATTTTTATTCTTATCTTGGGGACGACCTCTTACAAATAAAGTATATGTTCTATCACTATCCATGTTTTTCCGCCTCATATCTCTCGATAATAAGGATGAAACTGCATCCTCATACTTCAATGTAGATTGAGTGGTACTACCAATCGCTACAACTAGATTATCCTAGGAGTCTGGAAAAGAACATAACAAAGTAATACACTTATCTTCTCCCTCAATTGTAATATTAACAGAGACAAGTTGACTTACCGGACTATTGAAGGAATTTAGATGCTCTGTCACATAATCTCCATCTTCCATCCTAAGATGTTACAACTTCTTTCAAAGAAATTAACTTGTTTACCATGTGTTAAATTATTAGCTTGATTTCTTATGTGGATTAATTCTTTTATTTTCTTCAATACTTTGATTCTAGCTTAATAAAATTCAACAATTCCAAATCATAATCGAATAGCAATAATTATGTAGATAAGTAAACATGCATATCAACAACACATATACCCTGGGGAAACCCTGTATGGAGAGAAAAACCCCAACAAGCAATATTCTTTTATTGCATTACTAATGTAAGATCTCTTACAAATATCCACCATGAATGTTCTTCTCTCAAAGAGCTTGCCAAGATGACTCTAACCTTACAAAGACTTACAAGACCTTGCTGAAATAAACCTCTGATGTGTTGCCTCTTTATCACTGATGTGCTCCTCTATTGCTTCACCTTCAACCTGCATATGAAAACTATGTTGCGGAACTGTATTGAAGAACTGTGTTGAAGAGAGGATTTGACCTCTTCTTATATAGGTTGAAGAGGGGAAGAGGGAAAGCTCAAAATAGTAACTTGATTGCATGCATTCAACATAACTCAGCTTCATGCTTTAGTTCGAACTTAGAACTAGACTTGAGACTGACATGCTTTAGTTGAAACTTAGAACTAGACTTAAGATTGGTTACAACTCAGCTTTACACTTTAGTTCGAACTTAGAACTAGACTTGAAACTGACATGCTTTAGTTCGAACTTAGAACTAGACTTGAGACTTTAGTTGCAACTCAACATTATACTTTAGTTCTAAAATAGAACTAGACTCAAGACTTTAGTTGCAACTCAACATTACACTTTAGTTCTAAAATAGAACTAGACTCAAGACTTTAGTTGCAACTCAACATTACTAAAATAGAACTAGACTCAAGACTTTAGTTGCAACTCAACATTACACTTTAGTTCTAACATAGAACTAGACTCAAGACTTTAGTTAAAACTCTTGACAAGGCAATTTGAAATTCTCTTCATGGTGGATAATGTTTACACATGCCAACGCACCATATCAATACAATTACATCATTTGCAATATTAGGAATATTGTTTGTTTCTAGCTCATAGGAATTTTATATTCAACCTAACTCTTGCTAGATGCCTTGACTTTTTCTCATGGCTCACAAGGTTTGACTAGGCTCACAAAGGTTGTATGTTCCCATTGAATTTTTCAGTAGTCTATCTATGCTCACAGAGGTTGTACGTTCCCCTTGACTTTTTCACTAGACTGTCCATGCTCACAGAGGTTGTACGTTCCCCCTAACTTTTGCATTAGACTCACATAGCATCTCGTTCGTCCTGACTTTTGGTTTGACTCATAGAGGTTGTATGTTCCCCCTGGATTTTGTCAATACCTCACAAGACTGGTTGATTATCCAAATCTCCCTAGCTAGCCTCAGGGTGGCCCACATGGCCTCTCATTGGAGAATGATTGTTGATGCTACCAAATTTAACACCATGGACTTTGACTGATACAAATTCCCCAACTTTTCCCATAGTTCCTTGGTTGTATATTCTTATAATACATTCAGTAACACTAAATCTGCCAGGTAGAGTCAAATCGTACTCCTTGTTCTTCTATCCATATTCTCCCAATCTTATTTCAACATACTAGTATATTGAGTACTAGTAGTTTGTGTACCAATAGGCTATGTACTAGTAGGTTGTGTACCAGGATCCATAGTGATCCATTGTTCTTTGTCTACAAGAAGGTCCTCCATATTGAGCTTCCATAGATCAAAGTTTTTATCATTGAACTTCTCAATATCGATTCTAGAACTGCTCGTCATTCTCTTTCAACACACAAATCACCACTGCAGAGCTCCCACTAAACCTAGTTTTATCACATACCCAAGATAAACTTGATCTATCGAGACTGAGCCAAACCCTTAACAATAAAGGCGTCCCCCTGAAGCCAAAAACATGTTTTGATACCACATTTAAGTTTTAAACTTGTGAAGTAAAGCAATGCATATAGATTCTTAAGCAAAACAAAAATTAATCAATGGCTCATACACATAGTACAAAGTGATTTAAGCTAGAAATTTTTAACCGAGAGAAAACCAGTCTTCCTTGGTGTTGCACCTCTCAACTCTTCATTGTATTAATTTCACCATTCACAATAAAATATATAAATATTTTAGGTATTTTGTAGCTACAAAAAACCTAATCCCTTAATCCAATATTAATTTAGAAAACTGCTAAAAGTAGTAGTCATCAAATCTTATGCACACCCCCACACACATATCCAAAGAATATAATACCTACCCAAAACCCAAAGCCTATTGGATTTCCCACTTCTCGAACCCTATCATATTTCCCTCTTCTCAGAGCCTATAAGATTACCATCTTCCCAAAGGCTATAGGATTACCATCTTCCTGAATCTTGTCATATTACCCTCTTCCCAAATCCTATCATAGTTCCCTCTTCCTAAAATCTATTGGATTACATCTTCTCGAAGTTGATCAAACCAACTCTTCCCAAAACCTATCGGGTTTCCACTTCTCGTAGCATCTTCAAAACATTTCCTATCGTAAGTCCTAGCTTGGACTCATTCAAAAGGTTTTTACCACGAGACATCTTCTTGAAATGTATGTCGGGCTACCTCTTTTCTACCTACTATTTTCATCTAACTTCAAAGTCATTAATTATTTTTTTTCGGGCCCCAGATGTGACACCTACAAGAGCCTAAAAGTTTATCATGTGTGCCATGGTCCATATAGTCGATGGCTTCGTAGACTAATTATATGGGGATGGTTAAAAACTATAAAAACATCACAATCCAACTCCCAAATGCATATGGGATAAATATATGAACCCATAGATCAACGACCAGGATCTGCCCCAATAGAAGATCAATGACAACCATGTGCTTTCATCGAAGAATTGTGTCTCAAATTCTAGATGATCGAATTAGGTATGAATGGGCTCATCAGAGAGATGGAATGGTGAAGGATGTGTTAATAAAGCCATTTCCACTAAGAAATAGTTGAATCACCTAAAATATTAGAAGAACAGAGTAGAGATGAAGGAAAATTGAAAGGAACTTCCAGGATAGGTATAGAAAGAGTTTAACTCCATTCAAACAACTAGACTTCATGCAAAGATAAACATTGGCATACATCGGATCCATAAGTAAATCAAGATCTTGTTTTTATGTCAGAATGATCATCGAGAAATCACAAGATTAAATTGAATAGATCGACACTCTTATAAGACATATATACCACATGAACCGAATGAACACCATATCAAATATTACACCAACAGATATGTAGGCATTGTTATCGTGCAATTTGTACTTGCCCAAAGCCAAAGGCAAGTGGATACTAAATTGGCGTAACAAGGAGGATGTCCTATCACTGTCAGCTTAATAAGACACCTCTTTCTATTTAGGAGTAGTACCCTAGGGAAGACGTCCCCGATGACCTAGGGGTTTGAGAAGGCTAAGGAAAAAGTATTAAGAAAGTCCCACCCCTCTCATAGGTCACTCTGGTCAAAAGTTCCAAGGGTTTTAATGAGATGAAGCAAAATAATATTGTAGTGTACCTACCCAGAACAAGACAACAATAAAAGATGTTATTTGCGAGTACCGTATGATGTTAGTGCTTCATAAAACCATAGACTTTTGATAAAATGAACAAGATGATATAAAAGTTGAAGCAATAGAAGTATTTATAACAACAATATATATTTAGAAACAACTACACAATTATGCCTCAATAATGCTTCAAAAATGACAAGAAATGATAGCATAAAATTGACAAAATGATAGTAATTGTCAGAAGCAATGATGGAAATGTATTATCAGCTTTTAATCTTTCTTTTAAGATGAATTTGTTGCTATTATAGATGGTTGTAGCAATATTTTGCAGCAACAACAAATTAGTTAGTGAGTTACTCTAATCCAAAGTTAGTAAGAGTTAGTAAAAATCTTAAGGAAGAAGGTTTAAGGGTTTGTTTGGTCAATCAATCACTTGCAAGGTGTGAACTAGTGCCTTTTAGGGTAATGGATTCAAAGTTTGCAGCGTCAATTCTTAGAGGAAAACAAAAAATGATAATGGATGAACTAAAGGAAGGGTAATATGATTGAGGTGTTAGTAACCTAAGGCCTCAATATCTAAAATCCTAGAAGGAAAAAATGTTATAAAGTAGGTAACCCTAGGCCCTAGTGATTTCCTTCTTCTTTAGATCAAGCTTGAAATAAAATGTATGAAGCTTAATGAAGCAATGCTACTAGAGTGCTACAAAGGTAGGGCTCTATTATATCCTTCAAAGTAGATGTTTCTTAGCAAAATCAAGTAGGTGAAAAATTATAAAGAAAAGGACAATAACATGTGCTTCTCTCCTAGGGTTTCAAACTAGCAATTTCATAATCTTAGAAATGAACAAGTAAACATACCATAAAAGTTCAAAATAAATGAAGAATTGCAGATGTCATAACCATGAAAATGCCAAAACACACCAAAAATAGCCTCTCTAAGAAGTTGTGCACCACTTAATTTCAACCAAGTACCCTTAAAGAGGGTGGAATTTCAGACCTCATACTTGTGTGAGTGAAAGATGATTAAAAAATGAGAGTTTTAACTCTCTATTTATAAAATATCAATGACCTTTAATTACATTTTAGGTAAAAAAAGGCCAACATGGCCAGTTTACATCAAAAATCCAATTTTACATAAAATTAACAATTTAAAACCCTAATTTGTCTTTAGGGATGATGCCATTCCCTTCTTAGGGTGACATTAGGCCTCAAAAGTGAAACCTTAGGCCTCAGAAGCTGCCACACGTGCCAACCAAGCCATCCTCATGCCAAAATCCTAATTGGATGACGTCAAGGCTCAATATGATGATGTCAGGGACCTTCAAGGGCCAACATCATGGTGGAAGGGTAAGGCCCCCTAGGTCCAGGCCTTCCAAAGTGTCTCTTGTGGAACGTCTTTCTTTTTCTCTGGTGAAAACCTTTGGTGTCCCTCTGCCCCTAGTTGGGGTCACAACATCCATCTGGTGGGATTTTAGCCCCATGGAGGTCTGAACTAATCATCTCCCCATATGTACCTGTCCATCGGGCATGGTCCTGCAACATCAACAAGTACTCCCTCCATGAGATCATAAGTCACAGGGATCATAGCAATTTCAATCACATATAATAATCAAGTTACCCAAACATGTGCATTAAACCTCCCTTTACCGAGAACAATGTTCAAAGATGTTATAAAATTTAACAAGCCAGGTTTGGATAGGGTATCAGGATGTCCTATTGGGCTAATCCTCCTCAGGTTTGGGGTGTTTCCTAGGTGAATACCAATATAGGTCATGTATATGCATGAGATGGTGTAGGGAATGTTTGGGAAAGGGGTGCAGTGATAACAGGGAAATGTACGTCTTACCTGTGGGTGCCTCTGTAGAGGGCGAGCTGCACCTTGTCATGGATTCCATTGTTTCCTATCCCATTCAATGCCTTTTACTCTTTATCTTATTGTTTTTTCTTTTCAAGAGAATAGATGGAGGACACTGTCTTAGCATGGTGACTAGTGGTGAAGCATTACCCACAAGCATTTCACGGAAATGAGAAGGATGGATCGTGATGAGACCCCCTTTCTCTTGTTTGTCCCACAAAGAGACACTATCCTGGTTTGTTGACCAGATGGATGGCCGTGTCATACTGTTACATGCCCATGGGCCTAATAAGATAGCTCATGATGAGACCTCCTATCCACCAACTAGATATTGAGTTTTATTTTATTTTTCGAGTCCCCTTTTCTTGTTGAGAAGCCTTTTATTGCTTTCTCGAGAATCCCTGGGTGAAGCATCTCAAGGTTTCATCTTGGCTTTTAACTTTTTCCAGCTACTTTTACCCTCTAGGCCTTTAGCCCCTTCTTCCCACAAGGAAAGGTACAACCCTTACTAGCTTGGCAAACCCAATGCTCGAACCAATGTAGGGGAAAGATGAGAGGGATAATGATGAAAAGTGGTAAGTATGGAAGGAATGGACGATGACCTTTTATAGACCCGCCCAATAGCAACTCATCCCTAAGGGAACCAAATTACTAGGGCACTCTGTCATCCCCGCCAGGTATGGACAAGTTTCAAAGCATAATTTCCAAGCAAATGTCATGAAACAAAAGAGAATTTAGTGCACATATTCAAATGTTTTCAAAATCAGAGTGACACATACCATGATACTCAGACTCATTACCTCATGGAGCAAGACCCACTTCTACTTCAGAATCAAGCCAATGGGATGGATGTTGTTGTTGTTGATAGATAGGAGGCATTGAAGAAAATATAGGCCCTCCAGGGCCAAGCTCAAGTCATATGGCTCTCGGTACTCCATGTCTAGGACCTGTGGGCCGAGAGACATAATCTCCTTAGTTATCCCTAGGATAGGGGATAACAGGGATCATAAAATCCACTAACATCCGCCCAAGACTCATGTAAAATATTTAAAATGTTATAGAGGTAACTCTCAGAGGTCAGCAAGAGCCCATGCGAAGACATATAGCATTGTCTACAGAGTGTTCAAAACAGTAAGCCATGAAATTTGATCCCACTTCATGGATATTTACCCCGGGAGGAACTAATCTTACTCAATTATTTTGGAGTTTTGAGGAACTTCACTCATTTTTGCAAAGAAAAAGAATTTGTATTCTCCATAAGCTCGGGATTAAGATGTTCAAAACATGGCATTCCGCAGTTCATCCTCAAGCATCTCTGGATCAACTGTTCAGGGTTTGGTTACAACAAAGAATCCATGAATAAATGTTGGGGTCATTGATTCTCTACATCTATGACAGTGAAACTTGATTAATTCATTCTTCCATACAATAGAATAAAAAGAGACTAGACCCTTGCCAGTTTTCCTTCGGTAATGACCCTTTTTGTATTTTTTCAAATTTTTTAAGTCTCCTTTTATTTGGAATAATAAAGGTGGAAAGGAAAAAAAAAATTGCTAGTAAATTGGATGGGACGATAAGATTGGTTGTATATATTACCCCATGTTCTAAGGAAATTTGAGGGAATATAAAATGACACAAGTTGCGAGTGGGGGAAAGGAAACTAAACAAAACTAATGAAACAACCAAAGCATAAGAATAAAGAATGGTACATGGGGAAGATAGAGCGTCGAAGAAATTCCCATGATATTAATGTAATGCTTATTTTTCAAATCTAGTTCGAATTGTAATAGAGAGGGGATAATTGAAATGAAGAGACGTAATTGTATCCTTGGGCTTGACATAACCATCAGTGTAGACCAAAGTCACTTTGGTCTACACGTGATGGTTATGTTCAATGTATAATTTTCAAAAACAAAATATATGAGCATGATCTACATAGAACATAGTAGATCCGACATCTTTTGCAAAATTATATTTTTTTATTATTTTTTGAATCCAACCAATTAATATTTGAATCACATTTTATACATCTTTGTGTGCCCATCAACTTTTTTTCTAATGTTTACATAGATTGGAAAACAAGAAATACCTTTTTAAAGAGGATGCATCCATAGGGATGCCACATATTTTTTATATGTTTTTGGTTGTGTAGTTTTTATGACACTAATTTATCTTTGAGTGCCTTTGGAACCATGCAATAGAAATTTATAAAATTTGAAAGAAATTAAATGGAAAATATAATATGAAATTAAAACTTTGAAAATGATATGCCATTAGATATAAGATTCACTAATGAATCCATTGGCATAAAATCCACCAGTGAAGATTAAAGAGATGAAAGGGTTTCACCCCCTGGAAGTTGTAGTTGCAGAATAATCCTACAGTAAAGGGGTTGGATTTTCGGATTTTAAACCCTCGATCAAGAAATTTAGCTTGATTAAGGGTTTTTAAAAATATTGATTGAGGGATTAATGATAATTTTCAAAATACCTAGATCAAAGGTTATTTAAACCCTCGATCAAGGTCCTCGTGGGTTAATAAAAGTAGCTCAATCAAGTTAAATACCTTCAATACTAATTAAAGGGACCTTGAACAAGATCTATAGCTTTACTCAACTCGTCGATTGATCTCTATATCTCAATAGAGGGTTTACTTAACCCAATATAACACCTCAATCTAGGGCTTTTTTTGTTTGTCAAGAACCCTTAATCGGGGGCTTATTTAGGAAATCGATCAAGGTCTTGATAGCTCAATTGAGTGCTTAAAATTACCTCAACCAAGGGTATGAAAAACACTTTTCTCACACTCTCCCTTGCCAAAAAGTGTTACCCAACTTCATGGATTCATTGATTGTATATTTTTAGTTTCCAACATCTATTTTGACCTTAGCCATGGTAATAAGTTTTCAAGATATGAATTCCTGTGGAATGCAACTCATGAATCTATTGTACTTTATACTTTTCAACATTCCTAAGTTGGATTAGTTGAAATGATTTTTATTTGATCTCTCTTGCTTATGATCTTCGTGGTTTTGTTTTCTAGATTATATACTTAGTTCTTTTGATTAAAACCTATCTAATAGCGAGACAGTCTGCACACCCATCGACATTTCATTTTCTCGAAATTCTATCTGATGTGTAAGTCTAGAGAAGTAAACTCGTAGTTTTTTTGCTTGCAACACTCTTGGAAACTTTATGAGATCAACCCATCATGCTAAGCATCAACTCATCACTCATTAGAAATCAAGTTTTAGTCATTTCACTTGATTAGGGTTTCTAATCTTATCTTTCATTCATGTATGATGGAGAATTATCTAATCCAAACTATTATCTATGATTATTCATGCCTTATTAGAGAGTCTTAAATCCTTCCATATCCATAGTAGTTTCCTCTTTCCTTTTAGGAGATTAAAGATAACCATACAAATACTTCACGTTATCATTAATGTCAAGAGGAAATAAATACATTGGTAGGTGGAGTTGGTGGAATTTTGAATTCGATTTTTATTTATCTTGTGAACATGACTAAGGATTGGTGGTGGACAAGTATCATTAGAAGATGGATTCATTAGTAAAA
>ML816781.1:42350-54206 GCA_009831015.1 Picea engelmannii
TATTTTTAGTTAAGAAAGCAAGACATCTCTATCCTCATAATATTAGTTTACAACAAAAAGTTAGTTCATAAAAGGCCAATATCATGGAGAAATTCCTTCTTTTCATTTCCACAAATTTGAATAATCCTTTATGTTCATCTCTTTTTCATTGGGTTAGTAAAATGGAAAGGGGAAAAATCTAAATTCTATAGCATACTAGCAATAACAAAGCTTATTCTTGCTATGGTTGCAGGAACATGGTTGCATTTAATAAAGTCATTTTATTTACAATATACTTATGTTATTCCAAGTCTTCACGAAGATCATGCCTAAACAAAAGATCATATGCCTAGAACACAGAGGAACTCAAGATCATAGATTTTAATTAATGTAAAAGGATGGAAAACTCAAGTGTGCATGTGGGAATCCCCTGATCTTGTACCTCTTGTCCAGGCTCCTCTCTAATCATATCTTAATGCTTATTGAATCCAACATTCAAAATTAAGCCTTATTTTTTCCTAAACTCAATTGGATTTTATTTTAACAAAATCGCATTATTTTCTTTTTAACTCATTTCTATTCCAAGGTATGGGTTTTATTGTATTTTAATGGAACCCTAATACATGATCAGAGCCTTGACTTCTATGTGGAACATTGATCACAGTGGAACATTGAACCATAGAAGGGTCTACCCATCAAACTCTCCTTATCGTTCTTTCCTTTATTGGGAATCCTCATTCAAAATGTTTTTTTTTGTAAGTTAGATTGATATTACCTTCAAAAATCAGAGTTCAAAATACATAACTTGTGGCTTGGTGCAAGGCATTCCATGAATGGAATCGAGAGTCTACAGCAAGTCTCATAATCTCATAAAAAACTGCCTCAAAAGCCTAATAAAATTATGATGATGCAATTATCTTTATAAAACATAATAGAGGCCAAAACATGCTTGCTGGCTACTGGAACTAAAGACCACTGAGGATCCAAAATGATCCTAATAACTACTGAAAGTGAAAACATGTTATAGACTACAACCATGATAGATAAAGAGAACTAAACACTAGACTAATAACTTCCATCTTCGCCTCTGGGAGGAAGTTGTCCAATAGAAGCACCTGCACATTGACGATGACAATTTGGACATGCCTGGTAAGAGGTCTGGCCTGAGAGTGAATCCAGAAGGTCAGAAAGCTTACGGTCCATTTCCTTCTGGCAAAAAATTTTCTCCACTATGTCCCTTCAAAGCTAAAAAGCGAGTTGTAACTGCTCATCTGAGAAGCGTCTTGGAGAGCAAAGAGGAACCTGTGAACTGCTGGCAGTGGCATGGTAGCTATGCAGATCAAAAGAAACTACATCGGGTGACAATTATGTCGCATACAGAGGGGAGGTTGGTGAGTTATCTTGTAGAGGCTCAGAGTGAATTTCTTCCTTTACTTGAGTGCCAAAATCCCAAATATCATCTTCTTGTTGGCTCGTAGTTGGAGAGGAGGAAAGAAGAGAGGATTCCAAGAGGCTGGACGAGGGGAGTGGAGAGGGACGGTGACTAGATGGGCTGCGAAGAGCGTCCGAGCCACGGTTGGGTCTACCTCTTTCCTGAGGCATTGCGAAGGTGAAAGGACGAGGAACTAGAGAGAAAAAGTAGAGGAGAATGGGATGAACAGGGGAGAGGAGACAGGGGTACAAAAGTCAATAACCAAAATAGCAAGTTACCCGGCAAGAATGCAGATCAAAAAGGAAGTAAGATGGAGTTGAGCTATAATGGCCATGGTGATATTCGAAGCCATTAAATCCTTCATTATGCGTCCATAAATGTCCTTCTCCATTGTTGTACTAGTCCCAAGCTTTCCCACCTGCGACAAGACCGATGTCATAATTTTGTGCATGAGAGTTAGAGAACACGAGGGACACTTGAATTATTGAAGCACCTTGGGTAGGAGGCCATGCCCATGGAGAGGACATCGATGTCAAAATTTCACCCTAGAAATTATTTCTAGGTGTCACCCCATCTAGGGTTCAACGGTCGATTTGAGCTAGCTCAAAGCAATCCTGAAAATGTGGGGGTATGGGGTGATGTTTGTTTGTAAAAAATATATATTGTTCCCCACTGGTGACTCCAATGTTGTCTAGTTTGTCTGCAACTTTGTTGACCTCACGCCTGACATGCGAGAGGATAAGAGCCATAGAAGGAGACACCAAAGATTTAATGGTTTCCAAGGTGTTGAGGAGACACCAGATGGGAGACATCTTTGATGGGTTTGATCTATGCATAATCTTGGAAAAGAGAGATACGATGACTTGGGAGTCCCCTTCCATGATGAGCTGATTCAAATTGACCCGAATTGCATATTGAAGTCCTCACAAGAGTCCCCAAAGTTTTGTCGAATTATTGGTGTCTTTCCTGAGACTTCCTGCTAGCATATGGATTATTGTTCCATTGGCATCTCAGAATACCACCCCAAAACCAACAGGTGTCTAGGGTTTCCCTTGGAGGAACCATCAAAGTTTATTTTAAGGAATCCCCCTTGTGTATTATTCCACGTCGTTGGGTTGTGAACAATGTTAGTGCATGTGGTTGAGGTGGTTTGGGAATGAGCAAGATTGAGTTTCAATTGATCAAGCATGGATCTTTCCGAGGGGTCACAAGACATGTCTTCTTCGTTCCATTTTTGAGCTCTGATAGTCTCTCAAATATTCTCACATATCTTGCTCCACACTCAGGTTTTTAGAGATTGTTTGGAATGGTAGATTATTTGATTTTGTTCCTTGCATATTTTCTAGATTGTAAACCCCGAGAGTAATTGCTAGATTATGTTTAGAATTGGATTTTGGAATGTTGTTTCCCTCCATATTTCAATGGTATGAATTATGTTGTCACGCTTCTTGTATGTCATCCTCATAGCTTGAGTTGCAAAGTCCCAAATGTTGTTGTTGAACTAGAACTGATTGAGAATATGTTCCATGGTCTTCGCTTGTGTGGAATAAAGCGGGAAAGATAAGGGGCCTGCAAATCCACACATTTGAATATTGTCCCAAGTTAATATGCAATTTTGGACAAGAAGCCACAGAAGTGCACACTTTGGGCCAGAGGTGCACCTTCCATATGCTCTGGAAAATATTATCGGTGGGATGAACATGAGACTGAGCCATGATTCTATAAGATTCTTTAGAAGTGAAACTACCCAAAGTGGAGTCACCCCAATGAAGGATATCTGGTTCATGGAAGATTCAAATCTTTCTCAAGGCGGCCTCATTCTACCAAGGTGTCAAGTTACAATTCGTGGGAAGGTTGAAATCCACAAGGTCTCGTTTCCATTTTCTCCAGTGAGGAGAGGCAACATCATATTTCTAGAGTTCAACAACATTTGTGTGGATCACATTCAACATTTGCAAGTATATTTCCTGCATGTGAACCTAAGAGAGAAACGGGGGCATTTGTTGCCAGGAGTCTGACCAAAAAAAGGCATTATTCCCATCACGAATCCCCCAGAAAGAATGATCTTGAATAAAAGTATTGTGTTGTCGTGCTACATTCCATATTAGGAATCCCAATCGTTGCTCATTCGACCTTATCAGTTTGGGTTCCTGAATGTGAGGGGCGTATTTTTTCCTCCATAAGCTGGCCTAAAGATCCATTGGACATTTTAGCCATTTCCACCAGATTTTCAAACTCATGACTTTGTTCAAGAGATGAGGCTCCTGTAGCCCAATTCCACCCGAGATTTTAGGCTTGCAGAGCTAGCCCCAGCTAACTAGGGCCCACTTTCGACCCTCTTTAGTACCCTGCCAAAGGAATTTCCTTTATATTCCTCGAATAGTGTTTAGAACATATTTGGGAGCTGCCAATGCAGAAACAGGTAAATAGGATTGCATGAAATCACTTGAGGGAATGTGCACAAACCAAACCGGTTCACGTCACACCATAGTCCCTCCTGTTTATACAGATTATAATTGTGAAAGAAACACAAACTATAACTATGCGCTCAATCATACTGAGTGCACCAACATTACATAGCGTAAGACCACTCCAATTATGTGATCCCTACTACGTGCAATGTTATATGGAGCACCTGAATGCCACAACGTGCATAATTGTTCTGAATCCACTTGCAGGTCCTACTTTCCTATGTGTGTGGACTATGTTCCAACGCACACAACGAATCCAGTCACTTGTGCACACGAACCATTTTCCACACGCACTATACTTCTAGCCTCCCTTAGGAAGCTCTTGAACATGCCCAAGACTATCTTAACATAAGTTACTTATCAACTAACGTACTCAACACGTACGCCTACAATACTGAATAATCACATTTCACTTACATGAATAAACAAAATTAAACATAATAACAACCATTACTCATATGCAACATCATGTAAGAGATAGACCATGACAAATACAAGTAAATGAACACGCAGTAAATAGACAAGTATATATTAGTACTTATCTTTTAGAAAATCGCCAATTGCGCACATGACTCAGACGTTCCTCCCAGCCATATATGTTGTTGCTCATAATCTTTCAGCAACAAGTCACCCCCGAGCTAGGGATTAAACTCCACCAGGGAAAAACGATTTTAGTGTCAATCTATGGTCTAACAAACAAAGGAATTTCTCAATCCAAAGTGTCGACTACTTCAACTAGTCTACAGTCCCTCATTTTGCACATGCATGTCCCACCCTAGGACGTATGCCCCTTCTCTTCTCAACAGTCCTTCATTTTCCCCACTTCCCTTCTAGGGATTCAACAATAGGCTATACCAAGAAGTCTCATAGCACTACAACTAATGCCCAGTGCACCAAGGAACAATTCCCAGCAAAATCTCACCTGGAGAGAATATTCACGGGCCTGACAACCCGCTTCTTTAACAACCTATGGAACTGACAACCCACTTATTCAACATCATACAGGCCTGACAACCCACCTCTTCGACCACCTATGGGCTTGTGAATCTGCTTCTTCAACCGTATATAAGCCTGACAACCTGCCTCTACGACCACAACTCGTTTTTCCCAAACACAGGTTTTACAATGATAGTTAGTTACAACAAGACCCAATTCCTTCACCTCGGAAAGTTGGTCTCTCGATGACAAAATGAATGAAATCCCCCCACGAATACACCAAGGCCAACAATATATATTGCATGCCTTCAACTGGACACATGTCACCTTCAAAGCTATCTTTAGCCACTTGGTGACTCGTTCCCATCCCTCGAGAACTTAGGATAAATAATATATATGTAAGATTACACTTTTCATAAATATTATTAAAATATTTCCCCCTTTTCCCTTTTTGGGTGGAGTTCAGCCCCCCGTCTCTTTTAGTCTAAGTAAGTTTGCATGCAGTGATGTTATTTTATTATTAACTTGAGTGTAGTACACTTTACAAGGATAGACGCACTGGACTATTTGTGTCCCGTCTCACCAGCTCAATAATCACTCAGGTTCTCTGGCCTCAAAACATATTCATATCTATATATATATATATATATATACATCATAGTCATTCCCACGCACTTTCTTGAGTGCATGCAACACTGTGGAATATGCGCACCCTCCCTTGATGCGAAATCCACACACACTAGTTCAGGTACGCGCAACACTATGGAATGTGCACACCTTTTTCTTAGGTTACAAACTGTGTGCACTACTCAGGTACGCGTAAGAACCAAAACCAGCCTATATGTTCATTACATTTACACTTGTTGCCAACGACTCACTAGCATATATGGAAAATTAAATTGTGCACTACTCAGGTGCACGCAAAACCAAAAAGGCTCACCAGCCAATATGCGCAACTACAACTAGGGTTTGGACTAGGGAAATTACATTCCCCTCCCCCTTATTTATGCACTGTCTTCAATGCATTATATATTCTTATACATACAAAACTTTAAAAAAAATCAAAAAGATGAGGATACGTTGCCCACATAGCATCCTCAGGACCGTACCAGGTCCATTGGACCTTTACCAACTCCATGACTTGATTCCAGAGTTGTTTGATTTTCCGATCCAATATGCAAATTGGTCGCACCCGAAAATTGCCTTATGGCTCCACCTGAATCACATTCCAATCAATGACATGATTAGCATCAAGTACATACTTTTTAAATAATGACACATGGAAAACATTATGAATACATGAGGATGCAGGAAATGCAAGAATACAAGCGACATCACCAATCCTCTCTAGGATTTCAAATGGCCCACAATAGTGTGATGCTAACTTAGAAAAATTCCCCAACTTCATGGAATTGCGTCTTGCTTTTGCTTTCAAGAATACATGATCCCCCACTTTCAACTCTCGGTGGGTTCTGCCTTTATCTACTCAAATTTTTTGTTTGTCTTGGGTAGCCTTTAAATTGTACCTTATCTTCACCACCTGCTCTTCCATTTCACGAAGCAGATCTAGCTCAACCACCACTACGTTTGCTAGATTATCCAAGCTCATTGGAGTGTTGCACTTTCTACCATAAAGTGACTCGAATGGGCTCATCTTTAAAGATGCTTGATACCCATTATTGTACGCAAACTCCACCAAGTAAAGGTAGTCTTCTCATTTTGATGGTTTATCCATCACATACATCCTGAGCATATCCTCAATCATCTGATTTACCCTCTTGTTTGTCCATCTGACTCATGGTGATATGTTGTGTTGAAACTTAGATTTGTCCCAGATCCTTTGAATATCACTTTCCAAAAGTTCGACGTGAACTTTGGATATCTGTTAGACACAATTGTCTTGGGTACACCATGTATCCTAGCAACTTCACGCATGAAAATATCAACAATGTTAGCTTCCTTGTGCCTTGACTTTACTGGAATAAAATGGGCAGCTTTAGTAAGCTTTTCCACCACTACCATAACAGAATCATGTTGCTTAGCAAAACTAGGAAACTTTGTAATGAAATCCATGGTTACAAATTCCCACTTCCCCTTAGGAATAGGCAAAGGTTGTGGTAAACCAGTTGGATGTATGTGCTCAGCCTTGACCTTTTGACATTCAAGGCATCTAGCAATAAAATCATTAACATCCTTTTTCAAGTCTGGCCAATAGTATTGTATTTTTACTACTGCAATTGTCTTCTGGTAGCCTGGATGTCCTGCATAAGGAACTTTATGCATCTTTGAAAATAACAAATTATTCTACTCCTGATCATTAGGAACATAAACTATGCACATATACATGAGTATTCCACCCTCTTTTAGCTCATAACCTTCAAGTTGTTGCGACATACCCTGTTGTAATTTTGCCTTTATGTCCACATAGCGCGTATATGAGTTGGCAGCTTCTAAAATTATGTTGTTCAAATCTGACTTCTACATTCTAATGGTTGTAGCATGCAATTCATGCACCCTCATGTTGAGTGTGTCAGCCACCTTGTTCTCTTTACCCATGATATGCTTTATGTCAAAGTCATACTCGCTGAGGAATTCTAACCATCTGCTCTGCCTAGAATTTAAATTTGGTTGTCCGAACAGATATTAAAATGATTTGTTCTCAGCTCAAATATTTTATCCATGAGATGGTGTCACCACGTCTTCAAGGCATGCACTATAGCTGCCAATTCTAATTCATGAGTAGCATAGAGCCTTTCATGCTCCTTTAGCTTTCTTGACTCGTAATATACCACATGCCCATTCTGACTAAGGACTCCACCCAACCCTTCCTTACATGCATCTGTGCACACAACGAATTTTTCATCTGGATCAACAATCCTTAGTATTGGTGCATTGGTCAACAAACTTTTCAAGTGTTGAAAACTCTTTACACAATCTGGATTCCAATCAAATTTCTCACCTTTCTTCTGCAAGGATGTGATTAGGTGCGCAATTTTTTAGAAGCCTTCAATAAACCTTCTATAGTAACCTGCAAATCTTATGAAGGATCTCACTTCTTCGACGTTTCTCGGTGTTTTCCATTCTTCAATGGATTTTATCTTTGCAGGATCCACAACTATCCCTTCCCCTGAGATGATATGACCCAAATAATGGATTTGTCGTTGGTAAAATGAGCACTTGCTCAAATTTGCATACAATTGATGTTCCCTCAATACCTGCAACACTATCCTCAAGTGTTGTTCTTGTTCCTCTTCATACCTTGAGTAAATAAGTATGTCATCCAGAAACACAATGAAAAACTTATCTAACTAATTTCTGAAAAACTCCATTCATCAAACACATAAAGATCGTTGGTGCATTTGACAACCCAAATGGAACCACAATGAAATCGTAGTGGCCATATCTTGTTCGGAAGGCGATCTTTTTTATGTCTTTTTCTTTTATTCTCACTTGGTGATATCCAGATCTGAGATCAATCTTTGAAAATATTTGTGCGCCTCTCAGTTGATCAAAGAGGTCATCTATCCTTAGCAAAGGATGCTTGTTCTTTATTGTTACTTTGTTCAATTGCCTGAAGTTGATACAAAGTCTCAGTGTACCATCCTTATTCTTCACGAACAATATTGGGGCACCCCAAGGTTGGGCGTGTATACCCCTTCTTCAGAAGCTCTTCGAGTTGCATCTGCAGTTCCTTTAACTCAGGCGTACTCATTCTATACGGGGTCTTGGATATAAGAGTTTCTCCTAACATCAAATTTATAGAGAAAACAATATCTCTTTTCGGTGGAAACCCTTATATCTCTTTAAATACATCTTCAATTTTTTTTAGTATTGTGTAGTCTTCAACACATGGCACATTATCCTTAGGTACCTCCTCCATGTGTGCTACAAATACTTGACATCCCTTTCTGAAGATTTTCTTCAACTGTAGAGCTGAAAATTCTCTGATAGTTACAACTCTTGGAATACCTTGAATTGTTCTTAAGTTTCCTTCCTCATCCAAGCAAGTAAATGTCTTATTGTAACAATTTAAAAGAACATGATGTTGCTCCAACCAATCCATGCCAATTAGGAAATCATACGAGCCCAATGATATGATATTGAAATATACTTTTGTGCCCAGTCCATTCATTTCCATTGGACATGCCTTGACCATCTCATTTATTTTCCTTTTTTCCCCTATAGCTAACTCCACCAACCAAAGTTTTCCAATTTTACCTTTCGACAATTGGAATTTTCCCACCATATTAGGATCTAGATAACTATGACTATCTCCTCCTTCCAGTTGGTGCTGGATAATTTTGGAAGTTGGTGCTTCCGGTGAATGTAATCTTCAAGATATATATTAAAAAGCATTATGTGGTTTTCTCCCATTTGGGTTTCCATGTAAAATTATTGTGTATTGTGTATCTATGGTTATATGTTTATGATATCTTGAATGCAATCATAAGTGATACATTGTTGATAAGGTAATGTTTACATGTTGTGATTAAAATGGTTAAAAGTGCTCAATATTGATTCACCCCACCCCACCCCTCTTAGTATTGGTGAATATTCCAACACCTTCTTCATTTGTTCTGGAATCCTTTAGAGTTGACTATGCATACTTTATTTTGTATGTTTTCTCAAATTGTTGAGGTGTGTGTGTGATTGGAGACTTCGCAGACTGATATGATGCTTTACTATGGATTTGTAAAATGTTCTGCACATCTTGCCAACTGTCTTGTTTTTCCAACAACTCTAATTCCACTTTTTTTTTATGTTGATAAGGAGCTTTCCCATGTGAGATTCTTTTTGAATAAATTATACCATGAGGGTCATAATTCCATGGTTCTCCCTGTGGAAATCCCATAGCTGAAAGAAGTTTTGTTGCCACCTTTTCGCGAGTTGACATCATGCGGGACACGTGTTGGTTCCATGTCGATTGTTGGGTGGGTGGGTAGGTGTAGTTAGGTTTAACTGCAGGTCGGGGGGTGCAATCTACGGATGAGCTCCATGTTAAAAAAATGTTAACTCGGGTTGAGTTTTGCGGCCCCCCTCCCCTATGTTAAATGTCGAGAATGCGGGGGGGTGGTCCGCAATCCATTGTGAACCGTCGATCTATCAACCAAATCGCACGATTAACCCTGCAATAAACATGGATGTTTATTAATTTAAAACCATTAAACATATAATATATAAAAAGGTTTGAAATAAACCTTTAATTTATTAAAATTTTAAAATAAAATAAAACTAACTTAACACTAAATATTATAATAAAATAAGATTTATTATAATATTTTGAAACTAAGCTATCCATAAGGTTTTTATCAAAAAAATTACAAAAATCCTTATCTAATGTAAGATCTAAAAATAAAATTTTGAAACCCTAAAACAAAATTTAGACCATGTTACAATAGAAGGTCTCTATCAACAAAGCAATTTCATTATCTCTATTAGCTTCTTAAAACTGTATTGTTTGAAAATGAAGCAATTGAGGATTTATTACTAGCAACATGGGCTTAAGGTCTTCTTAACTCACATTGAATTTCTAAGGTCTCGCACAAGGGGCACCGGCCATCATGCCCATGATCCATTGGGAGCTCCTAACATAAACCTGCATACAACCCCAATTTGCCCGAAGCAACACACAATCTAGAAAATCTAATAACGTTATCAAGGAAACCAACATGACCAATAGTTGGGAGATGGCCGCTTTATTTTCATAGAGACCACCAATGTTGAGTTGAAGTGTGAGTAACCCCGTGCACTTGAATTTCCTTGATTGATATCCCATAGAAGGAACCATAACCACTATAAGCCCAACAACCATCAAGCTGAAGAGGACCACAATAACCACCCAAGCTAAGACAACGTTGAAACAAAGCGAAAGGAACCCCACATAAATGAAAATAATAGACTGAGGAGTCATAGAGGACATAAAGACTACAATTGCATAGAGAGACACCAAAATCGTGCACACCACCACCACCACCAGAAGGGAAATATGTGGCCAAATTCACATGAAGAGAATGAACATGGGGTGTGTCGAGGGCACACAGGAAACAACCATGGTGAGGGCCATAAAAACCACACCAACCATCGATGCCAAAAGAGCAAAAAAATCCAGCAATGTCGCTCAATTCAAAAAATCCATGCCAGAATGGAGTGCTACTCCAATATGTGGTTGATTTGAGTCCTTCATTTCCATTCAAACTAGAGACAAATTCTCTAAGAACCAACCAAACCCCATAACCAAAATTCCATAGGAACGGTTTGAAGAGCGACTCAGAACCTCAATTCGAGACCAATTACAATGGAATGATGAACCACAAACCCACAATTAACATCAAAACCTCACACGTCATAGTCATAATCCCACCCACATAAAAAATCATGAGCCAAAGTGGTTTAATGGTTTGTGCTAGCATTGAAGGCAACATGTGTGGGAGGATTGTACTATATGTGGGTCATGACTACCTTCCTTGAAATGCAGCTGACCCAAATGAAATTGAACGCCAAGTGTTCATGTTACTATGTGTAGTCATAAACCTTAATGACATGAGATTAGGGAATAGGGTGGTAATCTTCCCCAACTTTTAACCTAAGATTACCCCTTGCTAGATTGGTTGCTTTATTGGCCATTGAGTTAGCTTATCAGTTGAGAACTCTAAGAACGTGGTAAAATTCAACACTTTTCAATCGAGATATTTCTTGTTTGATTCGATATATTTTTCTAACTAGGGCTCCATTGCTCGAGCTAGAGGATTTAATCATTAATTTAAGTCAAATCCCCAATAATAATAAATTGCTTGCACTCCCTCTCATCAACAATCCTCAAACCTTGATACAAGACCAAAGCCTTCGCTTGGTTGTTTGAAGCTTTTCCTATTTTCAAAAGTTTTCTCCACATTTCCCTCAGGATCAAGAATGGCCCCCCCTACACCTGCCACCCCTTATATGTTTGATAGATTTTAATGAATGAAACTTCCTATCATTATGTTTCAAGGTTATAGTGTGAATACAAATCGTTCTTAACTTCATTCTTGTATAATGCGT
>ML816781.1:72078-86696 GCA_009831015.1 Picea engelmannii
CATCATTCTAACTCAACAATTAAGGTCGAGAAAAGACTTATCAGAATCAGACAATGTGAAGTGACTATTAGAAGGGGTGCTCGTTTCCACCCAACCGTAGGCTCAGTCACTCCAAACGGATTTACCACTAGCCACCCCCGAGCTAGACCACGATGCTCTGCAACACAGCCTTTTCTTCTTGCTCAGCCATAATAGGGACAGAGGTTACTCTCCTCCTCCGCATGATCCTGGCAATGGTTTATACGATACCAAGCAAGGAGGACTAGCCTCGTTTATCAGCTTGTATCATAACCTTCTCTGCCATTTCCTGTGTCCAGAACGCTTAGTTTTTCCATTCTTCCTTGAATCCTCGAGGTTCACTTCCCATCTATGCACTCTTCGCAAGCGTTTTCTTCCCTCTGCCCACCATACCTTCTCTTCTTGCCTCTTTCATCAGGGTTGCGTGTGGCCCGAATTCCCAATCAACGGTCAAGTCTGGAAGCCTTACAGATGAGTGCTTATGATGCAGGAGCATCGTACAAAGCCAAAGTGCATGCCTAGCCAAAGGAGCAGCTTGATGTGCAAATGAAAAAAGGGGCATGTTTTTATGAAAACGTTTTGAATTTTGAAAACTAAAGAATTAATGTAATAGCTAGGAGGAGTGTACTTACATTTATGTCTTAGAGATATGAACAGATCTGGAGAAATTACTCTCATCTGTCGGATGTAATAGGCATTTAAGTCTGATTAATGTAAAGTAGGTAGACATGAATGTTAGATTAGACAGTTTTAGAAGCGTAGGAGGGAAAATAGATATATACACCCTCACCCTTGTATCATTGTAACAAGAAACATTATTATCTTACAGATTTCATAAGTTGTAGAGCTATAGTAGAGAGTTGTAGAGAAGAACCCATGTACAGGAGCACTTGAGTTAATATATGAAGATTTGACTCAACTTTCATGGCGTTATGATGCTTATTGTTTACATTTGTTGAATGGTATGTTCACAGTTGATTTGTTTCTCTGTTATGCATTTGTTTCAATGTTGTGTTGTGTGTATGATTTCATGTTGAATGTATGAAGTCAGAAAGAAAGGAAGAATGAGTTTCAAGTGTTTCTCTCTCTGAGGATTCTTGCAAAGAGTGCAGTGAACGTTCGCAAGGTGTGCGTTGACGAGGATCTGAGTCTTATCTCATAAAGCTCAGGAGAGGTATCGTTGTTCTCATACCTGTAGAAGTGCAGGTGAAGCACAGAGTCGTGCAAGGTGTGCGCGGGTTGGTTGAGGCCTTAGAATTTATCAACTAAGGTGAAGGTTGAAGGACTATTGTTGCAAAGAGTGTACAAGGTCGAAGATTCAAATAGCCAGAGGTTATTTGAAAGTTTTCCACAAGGAGTGCGAGAATGAACCTTTTGGAAGGCTTGAGTTTGCAAGTGAAAGCTTAGGAGGGATAACACCTTTGAAGTGTTAAAAAGGAGACGGAGATCGAAACCGTTGCATAGAAATTAAGTTCAGGAGAGAGAACACTCAGTCGTTGGGCAGAAGTCATTGAGGAGTGAATCGGGCAGTCAGAATTCTCCGTGGAGAGCTCACGAAATTGCGAGAACCGTAGGATCCAGTGGAGCCGTATGGACAATGAGAGGCCTTCGTGAAGGAAGTGTGAAGTTGCGAGAGTCGTTGGATCTTGCAGAGTGGCAAGGTGGTTAGAGACCGGGGAAATCCATCACCCGGGAAGCGAGGGTCAATATGAGCCGTTGATCTCATTTCAACCCACGTCGTTGGATTATTTCGCGAATTCGGTGTTTGTGACTTTGGAGGACAGACCAACTTCTTGGTTTTTCATGAAGTCCTGAGTTGCGAGGAGCAGGGAAGGAGATCCAGACCATTGGATCCAAGCCATGGGAGAACCGTTGGATCAGAACCTTCGCATGGTATCGCGTATCGCGAACTTGGGGATTGAAAGAATTGGATTTCGACTGTAGAACCCGCGAAGTACCAAGCGTCGAGGGCTCAGGCGAACACGCGTCACATCCATTAAGTGGGGACTGCATGGTTGACAGGTGGTGCAAACATAGAGCGCAGAGAAAAATGGAGTGGGTGATAGGTGGAGGACACACATCGTCTGGGAAAAGAGTCAACCCATTGTTGACTTATCATGTCTCGGGGACTCGTAAAGGAGGAGCACGAGGGCTCAACACTCCAACTCGCGAAGTTGTGAGTTGCGAGGGGTGCTAGAGTTAGGCCTAGCTGGTGATCGCTTGTAGAGGCACTAGCAAGGAAGGAGCCATACCCGTATCGCAATCTCGAGTATCGATGAATAGAGAAAGAGGAGTCGAGGGTCATCAACGCACGAGCTCGAGAATTGCAAAAGGCATTTGCGCTGAGGCCAGTTGTGGTCATATGGAGATGTAAGGCTTGTGCCTAGTGTTAAGTTGTGCAAGGTGGGTTTTCGTAAAGGACCTGTGGATCGGATTCGTGGGGTTCCAGTGAGGGCCCGAAAGAACTATTTCAGTTCTGCGGATTCGAAGAAGATCGATCCTACGTGGATCTCGGCCCAAGGGTCAAGGTCTACGTCATCAGCTTACACACCCCATCCCTCATTAACTCTTGAGGAGATCTTCCCACCCACCAGTATGACTGTAATTCATTTCTGGGTCAGAGGATGGTTCTGGTCCTGAGCAATTAAATCCAGTAAGCACTGGTTTGGTGAAGGTTAACACAACCATTCCTGGTCCCCTTCACCCTCTCTTCGTATAGCATTTGTGGTGTTTCTAAGTACACCCCCCCCTTCCATTAGTCATGCAACACTTGTCCATTTTCTTAGTAAATAATTAGGTTCACATTCGTTTACCTTTCAAACAAAGGTCCATCGAATCAATATTCACACATATAAAGTTTGCCATAGTCTTTTGGCCATTTGTAGTTATATTTACAAACTGGGGGAAACAGGGTGTCACGCAAAGATCTGAATTGATATTTATATAAGTTGCACAGTCCCCATTCACCTACAACATTACTATTTGGTTCATTGCATCACAATAACACCTACATGACTTGTGTACCAGCACTGAAGTCACAATATTCAAGCATTAAATCAAGTTCCATTATCTATCTAAATGTATTGCTTGTTGGGATCCTTCCCAATGCATTTTTTGTTATAGTTATTTAATGCAAATAAATATTTAGGAGTTTCATATTGGTTTCCTTACTGCACTTTCACAACATAATTAGAATTATTGCAATATGTATTGTCGGTAGCCTATAGAATACAAGTAGATTGATAATTTGTCTACACCAATATACTAAGGAAAAAAGAAAAAAACAATTAGCATGAACATTACAGTGGTATTAGAGCAATGTATCCTCCCATCTTGAGGGGGTTTATTGTTCATGAGGCGAGGGAACAGTAGGTATATCACCTACAGAAGTAGAAGATAATGAGGGCAGAAGACATATTTAACAAAGAAGGAGAAATAACGGAGAACCAATGAGAGTCGAAACAAGAAGAATTCATGGGGGATAATAATGATGACACAACTATACAAATCCTAGAAGGCTTAGCTATTGGGCAGCAACAATTAGCACAATTATTGGCATAGTTGATTGCCAGTAACCAGACAAATAAAAACCATGGGAGTAACAATGATGCAAGGGGTTCAAATGAGAACAATGGGAACAATGGTGATGGCAGCCATCCTGAAATTCTCGCACCTAACCACTCTAGGATTCATGTTTAGGTGGGTGCTAGGACCAATAACAGGACAATCTTCGGACCCCTTATGACTTAGTTCTTAGGAAATCAACAAGTGGAGAATCAAGGGCAACAAGTTTTAGGTGAAACTTTTCAAGACTACTTGAGAGAGTATCAAGCTCTAGGTGATGAGTTTCAAGTAGCCATGTCGCTATAGGACTTTTGCACAATCAAATACCAGAATAGACCAAGGGATCACAATAGGGGGAAACATAACAAGGATCTTGCACGGAAGCTGGGAAAGTTATCCATTATGTCCTTCGATGGGTCTAGCAAGAGCACGGCCAGAGCATGGGTTCAAAATCTAGATACATATTTCAGCTCAATCCTATGACAGAGGCCGAAGTAATTAAATTCACTACACGACACCTTGATGGAGAAACCCACAAGTGGCGGTACCATGGGTTGGTCACTCTGGGCATGCTACTATCACCTCCTAGTTGGACTTCACTCAGAATTTAATGGAGGGGTTTGATAAGAAGGACCCTGAGATACATTTCAAAGAGTTGGCACATATCAAGCAAGAGCAAACATTGGATGCCTACATCACATAATTTCAGAGCCGAGATTGGTGATGTTATTTATTGAGGGTGTATCTAAACCACTTCGTGGTTGGGTGAAGGATTTCAAACTAGAGACATTACAGGATGTTATTGTTAGGAAACGGTACATGGAGCGTTCAGTCCCAGAGACAAAGACCTTCTCCAAACCATTCATTCCACATAAAGTCAAAGATAACAAACCTCCGGTGAAAGAAGGGATGGGTAAGGAGAGGTTAGATGAGGTGATTCAGAATGAGTTGAGAAAAAAGAATCTATGCTTCAACTGCAAGGAACCTTGGGCACTAGGCCACATATGCATGGGAAAATGAAAGGTTCACTACAACGAGGTGCATTCAGATAGTGATGAGGAGGAAGAGGTTGCACCGAAGAAGGGAAATGAGTAGGGGAACTCCACCGAGGAGAAGCCTCGGGAGGAGGAAAAGGAGGTGGTTATCACCACTTTATGAGGAACACATAGACTCCACGCCTTCATAGTCAGAGGGGTACTATGTGGACAGGGGATCACAACTTTGATTGATGGTGGGGATAACCCACAATTTCATTGATGCGGCTTGGATAGCCAAAATACGGATCGTTATTGAGGACTTTGAGGGGTTCTGGTGTAGCAGTGGTCGATGGATATAATGTTTCATGCACAAAGAAGATATCCAAGTTGGTCATGACATTGGGAAACCACACCTTGACTGATGACTTCTATGTCATCGATTTAGCACACTCCAATATAGTTTTGGGAGTCTAGTGGCTTCAAATTTTGGGGGAAATCACGTCAAATTATAAAGTGATGACAATGAAATTCTTCACACCAGGAGGTAAACATGTTGTTCTGAGAGGCATGTCAAATAATGCCCATACATTTGTGTCGAATAAAAGGCTGGGGGGCATTTTCAAGTGAGGATATATAGCATATGCAACTGAGTATTTTTTATCCAGGTGGATATTGGTGGCCACCCACCTTTTCCAACTGGCTCAAAACAGTTTTATGGCAATTTTGGAAATTTACTATTTTTAGCAATTTTAACTTTCGAGGCCATTTTGAGGGCCTAAATGAAGGTTTTTTGGGATCGAGCTTCTCAATTATAGTTGAAGGCATGATTGATCCCCTAAAATGAATCTCCTCGATGATACCTTTCCAATGAGCTATCATACACCTAAAATGTAGATCGTATGCAAAAGTTACGACCCCGAGAAGTTGATGTACTAACTTACCCAAACGAGGCCCACATGACTTTTGGCGCTTCATCTACTAGGGTTAGGTTTTTGGATGTCTAGGGTTTTTGGCATTCTTGCTTATTATAAAAATGCCTTTAGAGCCTCATTGTAATCATCTTCTTGCGAATGAGAGTAGTTGTCACATCTCTTCTCAGAGATAAGCTGCCACCATTCTAGCGAGTCTTTCACTCTGTATTTTTACAGTCTCTGTACATTTCTTTCATTAATAGAAATCATGTATTATTGTATATATGTTTTTATGGTTGCAAATCTGATACATTTATGTTATATTATTGAATAAATGTGATATCTCTGTGCATTTCTTTATGAAATTTCCACTCTCATTTCGTGCCGAAAATAATCCAGATCAATTTTATCACAAAACAAGTAGATTCACAGGGCCGACAACACCATCATGCAGATATTCAGGAATTGTTGAGAAAACATGACAAGGTCTTTGGGAAAATACCTCCAGGGAGACCACCAGACAGAGGCTTTGAGTACGCTATAGAGTTGAAGGAGGGAGCCAAACCGGTCATAACTACCCCTTACATGCACCCCAAGAAATTCAAAGATGAAATAGAAAAATCCAACAAGGAGTTACTTGAGATGGGGCATATCATACCCAATTCCAGTCCTTTCACTTCTTCGGTGGTTTTGGTTAAGAATAAGGATGGAACTATGAATATGTGTATTGACTACAGGGCCCTGAACAAAAAGACAATAAAAAACATGTACCCTATACGGAGGATCGACGAGCTTCTGGATGCGCTGCATGGAGCAGTATACTTTTTGAAGATTGATCTTTGATCCAGTTGCCATCAAATTAGGGTCAAGGAGAAGGTATTCACAAAAATGATTTCAGGTGCCATTATAGGCACTATGAGTTCTTGGTTATGCCATTTGAGTTGACCAATGCACCTGCTACATTTTAGTCATGCATGAATCATTTATTTAGAAATCAGTTGCGGAATATTTTACTGGTGTTTTTTGATGATTTGTTTATATATAGCAAAACATGGGAGGAACATTTGGGGCACTTCGAGGAGATTTTGAGCATCATGGAGGAGCACTCACTGTATGCCAAAGATTCCAAGTGTGAATTTGGAATTACAATGGTTTTATACTTGGGACATGTGGTCAGTGCACATGGAGTGCAGATGCATAGGGAAAATATACATGCTATATCAGATTGGCCACCACCCAAAAATATCACACAACTACGTGGATTCTTTGGGATTTGCAGTTATTACAGACAATTTGT
The DNA here is from genome assembly GCA_009831015.1 of Picea engelmannii. Classification (NCBI taxonomy): domain Eukaryota; kingdom Viridiplantae; phylum Streptophyta; class Pinopsida; order Pinales; family Pinaceae; genus Picea; species Picea engelmannii. The sequence continues at coordinate 78,846 of ML816781.1, forward strand.
AAAAGGTTTTTCACAGTTGGCCCCACCGCTCACAGACCTCACAAATAAAGGAGAATTCAAATGGACCGAAGAGGCTCAGAAGCAATTTGACCGCATGAAGGAAGTGATGAGTACCTTCCCAATTTTAGCACTTCCTAACGACACTTATCCCTTCATTCTTGAGTGTGATGCATCAGGTGAAGGGATAGGAGCAATTTTGATACAACAGAGGCATCTGATTACATATGAGGTTAGGAAGCTCTTAGAGAGAGAGAAACTTTATTCCATATATGACAAAGAGATGCTCACCATCATGCATGCATTAGCAAAGTTTCAACAATATTTGGTAGGTGGGAAATCTGTGGTTAAAACAAACCATAAGAACTTGAGGCACTTCATGGGGCAAAGGGACTTGAACAAAAGACAACATAAGTGGATTAGCAAATTGTAGGCCTATGACTTCGACATCGAATATGTCAAAGAGAAGAAAAATGCAGTAGTCGATGCTCTTTCCATAAGGCCAGAGATGTGTTCGCTCATAGAGATTTTAGTTGATTGGAAATCCCATCTAGTGGTGGAATATTCCAAGAACAAGTTTGCTTTTGAAGTGATGGACCAAAATACATTGGATGACAGGTATAAGGTGGTAGATGACATCATCTACTACAAGGATCGGATATATCTAGTTCCAAAGTCTGCACTAAAGGGAAATATCATGGAGGCAATGCACAATACACCATTCGCAGGACACTCGAGGTATTTCAAAACCTACAGGAAAATTAGGGGGAGGTTCACTTGGAAGGGCCTCAAATATGATGTGTTGAAGCACATGAGAGAGTGTGTGACTTGTCAGCATAACAAGTCAGAGCATACCCATCCTGTAGGATTATTACAGTTGTTTCCCATTCCAGAGAAAAAAATGGGAGAGTATATCCATGGACTTTATCACAGGGTTGCCAAAGGTCCAGGGCAAAGATTGTATCTATGTAGTGGTCAATCAATTGATCGAATTTTCATACCTCTTTTCCATATCCTCAGAGTATAAGGCAACATAGGTAGTGGGTTTATTCTTCAGAGAGGTATTCAGACATCATGGGCTACCAAAACATATTGTCAGTGACAAGGACAACAAGTTCCTCAATGATTTTTGGGAAGATTTCTTCAGATTGGTTGGCACAGAGTTGACCCCCAACACTAGTTATCACCCTCAGACAGATGGCCAGATGGAGATTGTGAATAAATGGCTTGAGGAATATTTACATAACTATGGGTCAGGGCACTAGAAAGTAATGGGTGAAGTGGTTGCATCTGGGAGAACACTGCTACAACACCAATCATCACATGGTGATTTCCATGACACCATTTAGAGCATTGTACAGGTATGATGTTCCTTCCTTTGTTAACTTGGAATTTGGGGACAACAGGGCTCCCAAATCCAAGGGTTGGATCCAAGAGAGAGAGGACATACTCAAGGCTCTCAAGGACAACTTAGAGATGATCCAAAATCAACAAAAGCTATATGTAGACAGGCACATGGTCGAGCGCACTTTTGAGGTGGGAGTGTTGGTACAGGGGAAGACCCAGGGTTCAACGCTTCAACATCACACCAACAAAACCCTAACTACTGGCCCTTTCAGCAACACCTGCGAAGCAGATGAAGTCTCACCCAAGGTAGAGGTAGGGGGGGTTGCAGGACTCAGGTCTCTACAACCTAGCTGGGACACAAACCTGCGATTACAACACTTAACAGAGCACTTAGACAACAACAAGCATTAGTTCTTGAATCTTATTCACATCGCAGGTTTAACCCTTATTATAGATCAACGCAGTAGCAATCAAGATTAAGCACATTTACTCAACTAGCACATAGCATCAGTTCAGATCTAGCATCCATTCACATCATTAAGCACTAATCTACACCATCAGATGCATTACTTATATATATAACATCAACAAAACTAAGCAACAATCATATAAACCACATCGCACAAAGCACATCAAACACAGGATTTACGTGGTTCACCCCAGTGTGGGGTCACGTCCACCAACTTCTTCTTCTCTTCTTTATTAGTCTTTGAACTCCTTACATTCAACTGCTCCTGTGCACAAAGCCACAGATCCCAACTCAACAGTGGACAGGTGATATGTGCCCAGCGCACTAGATCCACCTTCCTCAAAATCAGGTCAAGGCACAGAGCCAACTCCTCAATAGCACAAAGCCTTACTTTACATAACCAGATTGCACAGAGCAACTTACAATATTTTGCACTAAGCCAAACATACTCATTGCACACATCCACTACTAACCCTTTTACATATTCCAACATGAATCCAACTTAGACCGTTCTCGCTCTAAGTCCTATCTACTTATTTATACATTACAAAAAGGCCTAAACATGGCTAAACCCATGGGTCGACATCCCATACCCATTACATAAACCTTAAAAGGCCCAAAAACCCACAAAATGAGTGAGATCCCGCGATCTCATCTCCGCCTGGGCGCTCCATCTTCGACCAGCCTCTTGAAGTCCCCAAAATGGTCAAACACGACCAATATTTCCTCAAAACTTGGTCAAGGGCCAACAGGCCCCCAACACTCACATGTGACTCATCCCGAGTCACTCAGATCTAGGCAGTGTTGCTTCAAAGGCCTCGAGCTTCACTAGAACCTCCTGCTTGGTGAACGCCTGAATCACTTGCTCAGTGACAGGCCCTTCCAGGCATTGTTCCAATGTCGCAACCAGTTGGTCTAGCTACGAGCCTTGTCCTTCAACTTCTTCAAAAAGCATGCAGGCTTCATCCTGCACCAACTGGAGTCTCTGTGTCACTTCCATAACCTTACTCTGGATAACAGTAACTTGTTGTTGGATTGCGCGTTGTTCCTACGATCTCTTCATCTTCTCAATGGCAGTAAGCAGCTTCATCTATGCTTGTATGGTGGACGCATGTTGCTTCACCTCCTGGAGCCGTGCCTCTAGTTTCCTCAGCTCCAGATCTTCTGCAAGGCGCTCATAAGTCTTTGCACTCCGATCACTTAGTTTCTTACACTTTGAGGCCAGTGCCCTGATTCTTTCTACTGCATTCCTGGTAGCTTCTTCCCTCTGATAGCACACTTTTTACGGAGTGCTCGACACTGCTTGAAGTTCTAACTCCGTTACTCTTGCTTGGAGCTGCTGAATGGCCTCAACAAGCTTCCCCACTTGGATCTCGTCTGAATCTTGTTCCTCCTGTGTCAAGCCTGACACAGAGCAAAGTTCTCTAGTCACTGCCTCTTTAACCCCAATCTGCTCTGCGAGCAACTGGTCTTTCTCATTTTGGATTTTCTCTTTGTCCTCCTCGAACATCGCCCTGAGTTCATCTTTCTCTTTCTGCATAGCTCGAAGTTGTTCCAAGACCTCCTCCTTCTTTTGCCTCAAGGCTTTTGTAGCCTGCTCCTTGTCTTCTTGGGCTCGATGAAATCGTGCCTCGGTTGCATTAGCTAACCTTCGTAATTGGGTGGGCTCATCCCCTAATTCTACACTTTCCATTGAAGGAGGTGCAGTAGGTACTACGCGGCTTGAATAGATAGCTTGTTGTATGTCCTTAAGTTCCTTCTCTATTGTGTCATATAATGTTTCTTGCTTCACTTCATGTCTCTGCAAGATATCTTCTGAATCATCCTCTATGGTTGCGATGATGAGATCTACATCGTCCACTATGAGCACATTCTTTGACTGGGGTTTATTGGCGCGACCCTTCTTTCCTGCTGAAGGTTTATCCAAGGAAACCTTCCTCTTCTGCGATGTTTCTGCTGTGGGGAGGGGATCCTTCGGCGATGTAGCTCCGTCTTTGCCTTACGTATCTCCTTCTTCTTCTTCATTTAATTCGTCTCCTACTCCTCCTGCAAGTGATTCAGGTGTAGTTTTCTTCGAAGCATTGTCAGTCTCTATCTTCTAGAATTCCTCTTTTTTCTTCTTTTTCTTCACTCTAGTCTGCCCATCATGTTCGACCCGGGTGACCAATGGAATTCTGATGATGTCAAGGTCAGAAAGCTCTGCATCTTCCATTGGTACAAGGAATTTTGTTGGCCATTCCTTAGTGATCTCTTCCATGTCTTCCTCGGTCAACTTATAGTACGACTATAGCTCCTTACTTTCATCCTTACATGCAGTGATATAGATGAAGTGTCGGTCTACACGGAACTTCGTGAATGGTCTGTATTGATGGAGTGATTCAATGTCATTCGGGGGAATGATTCAATGGTGTGCTTCAGCTATAGGTAGTAAGTATGGAAGACAACATTCGACTGCCACTGCTTCACCATATCATTCGTGTACCGCAAGGTGGAGAACCTTGTGGCCAACAGATCTGATGGCTCAACTTCCAGAAATGTTGCTCCTTCCAGCATCTGCCAAGCAACAAATGCAATTAGTACTAGTAACCAACTGAAATGGAATTCGTACCCTTGATCTTGCGCTTTGTGGCAGTCCTTTTCCAACTCGTTGACGAGGTAACTCACCCAATTCATCTGCATTCCTTCTACGCACTTCTCTATGAGGTCCACTATGAACCCTTTGACTTGTGTCGGCTAGTTCTTTCTGATGAGCTTACCATCTATCAGTTGGCAAGCAAGGCACATTGTGCCATCCTGGATAGAGGCTACCTTGTAGCCTCACTTCCCCTTCTCTAAATCGCCATAGTCCTCCTTGATGCGTTGTGCCATGGAGCGATCTGGCGTCTTCCCTGGGTAGAATTGTTGAGGGTCTAGTCCTTGCATGCTCAATCATGTGATCAAGTGGATCAGTGTCGGATCCACAGTGATACGCCTATCTAACCAAAGATAACCTCCATGATAACACAATAGAAGGAGTTTAACGCAAGCGTTAACCTCCTGATGTCGGCCAAAGTGGGGGATCTTCATTACGTTCAAGATCGTAGATCGCGCAAGCTCCTTAATCCACAGCTGGGAGACTATATTGGGCTTCTTCCCAGTCATCTTCATCAGGTACCTATGCGGCGCGAGCATTGCATATTTCTTCTAGTCTCTGAGGTTGAAGTCATTGATCTCGAGAGCTGGGATCAGTCATAACTGGTGTCCAACTGCACGTATCCAGTGATCAACGTGTACTCAAAATCACACGGGACACTATCGCGTTTTACTGCGCTAGCCAAAGGCGGTATGTAGTTTGGCAAGATCGATGGGATCTGCTTCGCGTTCGCCAGATCATCGCGATGCTTGCTTCGTTTCTTAGTCGCGGTTCAGTTAGAATGACGTGTAGTCGAAGGGGATGCTTGCAATCCTCCTATCGATGACACTTGTATCCCTACAGACATGACTCTCTCATCCATCAGGCCTATCAGAATCTCCTCTACATATTTTTCTAGCACGTTGTGTTCGCCTGACATTCACACTTGTAATAGAATATTTCGAGTAGGCGAACGGACAAGCGAGGTAATCAAATAGATGGCGAGGTCTGGACAACACAATGCGGTATACAATTGGTTCTATGTTAGCTTGGATAATCATAAGTGGAAAAAAGTGGTCCCAGCGCAGGATCTGATGGGTTAAATAAGCAACGTCGTAACAGATTCCTCCAACGGGTCAGAATGCCTCACTCAATACAAATCTGACCATTATGGCGTGGTCCCAATGGTCCCACGGCGGTCTTTCTGTGGCGAAGTCCCATTCTGCGTTGTTCTGCTATTCCGATGAGGTTCAAGTTCTGCAGATCTGTCTCCTGCGAAGTTTTTTTTGGAATTTTCTACAGTTTTTCTAACTTTGCTTTCTTCTTACTGAGCTTTCTTGCCTTCTTTCCTCTAATCTGAGTCTCTGGGTTCCTATTTCCATTGTTATTCTTATCTTTTCGTATTGTTGTAACTTCACACAACTGATGTTCTTTCAAAGGGTTCAAAGGTAATACCACTTCTTTTACTATTTCTGGGGTGGTTTCACTTCATTCCTGCATGAACAGGTTCTTTAAGCCTTCTTGTGTTCTTTCAACTTCTATAGCTAATTCTTTGGCCTTCTGTTGCTTCGACTTATCCTCTTGTTCTTGTGTTAGTCACTCTATTTTTCTAGCTATGAAGTCCCTTAATTATTTCTTTTATTGTTTAGTAGCTTCCTCCTCTGCTTTTCTTCGGATCTGATCTTTCTCAATCTAGGTCTTTCCTTACAAAAGTGAAAAAGGAGTGTTGCTCCCAACAAACGTAATGACTTCAAATTATTCTTCGGTCGATGTTTCATGAGCAATCATAGGTATATTAGTAACTCTTCCACATAGGGTTATCATTTTTCCTTTAAACAAGCCTATCCTTCCTAATGAAGGTATCAAAGCAGGCTTTCCCAAGATTTCCCAAGTTCTTTCTAGCATAATATTCACTTGTGTTTCCTCATCCAATACACAGTCTATGTCAAAGTCTTCTATCCTTGTTTCTATGCACTGCTTCTCTTTTAAGATCTCTGGTAAACTGATGTCTCCGTGATCATTCAGTGTTTCTTTCAACAATAATAACATAGTCTTTGATTCTTTCTGGTTCTCTAACATATCCTTAGTCTCTTGACCTTCTTCATAGTTTTCTTGTCTCATGTTCATCTTTTCAACTTTGGCAATCATTCTAGGGCAATACTCAACTTCATGGCCAATAGCTTTACAACAGAGACAAATAGGACCTATACATGGCATTCCTTATCAAGATGTCTTGGTCTTCTACATTTATAACACAGTGTCAATCCTCTCTTTCTTTTAAACGATCCCCAACCCTTCCTGTACTGTGCACTAGGATCATAGTGTTGGACCTGCAATCTACAAAAATTCTTTCTAGGTTCCTGCATCCACTTGTTAGTCCAAAAATTCTTTCTATGCATAGGTATAACATATCTTTCACTGTCTCTATCAAATTTATTCAGATCAAGTCTTTCTTCTAACTATGCCCTAGTTTTCAGACTAGGACAAAATCTATCAAACATACCTAGATTCATACTTTCGAAGCAAAAATTTCCACTTATCTTACCTTTACCATAGCACAAAGCTTTAAGATCTTACCTCTTTTCTTTAGATCTGGTTCCTTTATTAGTACAAAGCTTCGTAAGTTGAGTAGAACAATGTGCACTACAACAACATATCTACGCACAACGCTTTCTCTTTTCTTCAGTTCCCAACAATCACAGTTTTAGGTTCCGACAACATAACCATTTGTTGGCACAGGGGCAGACCCAGGGTTCAATGCTTCAACAACGCACCAACAAAACCCTAACTACTGACCCTTTCGAAAAAACCTGCGAAGTAGATGAAGTCTTACCCAAGGTAGAGGCAGGGGGGGTTGTAGGACTCAGGTGTCTACAACCTAGCTGGGACACAGACATGTGATTACAACACTTAACAGAGCACTTAGCCAACAACATGCATTAGTTCTTGAATCGTATTCACATCACAGGTTTAACCCTTATTATAGATCAACGTAGTACCAATCAAGATTAAGCACATCTACTCAACTAGCACATAGCATCAGTTCAGATCTAGCATCCATTCACATCATTAAGCACTAAGATACACCATCAAATGCATTCCTTATATATATAACATCAACAACACTAAGCAAAAATCATATAAACCACATCGCACAAAGCACATCAAACACAGGATTTACATGGTTCAGCCCAGTGTGGGGCTACCTCCACCAACTTCTTCTTCTCTTCTTTATTAGTCTTCAAAATCCTTACATTCACATGCTCTTGTGCACAAAGCCAGAGAGCCCAACTCCACAGTGGACAGGTGATCTATTCACAACGCACTAGATCCACCTTCCTCAAAATCAAGTTAAGGCACAGAGCCAACTCCTCAATAGCACAAAGCCTTATTTTACATAACGTGATTGCACAGAGAAACTTACAAT
>ML816781.1:98923-114477 GCA_009831015.1 Picea engelmannii
AGAGAGAGAGAGAGAGAGAGAGAGAGAGATTTATTCCATGTGCATATGCATTATGTGTGTTACAAGGGTTTTTTACAACATACATTTAATTATTGTGTATGTTTTCAAAATTATTAAACACAAAGTAGGTATTGTAGAATTCATTGAGATGATATTAAGCGTCATTGTATATGTTTTAGAGTTCATTTTAATAACCAATCATACATGTGTGTATGCATAATCTACTACACTTCCTACCACTTTCATGAAGAAGAAGAATAAGAAGGCACAACCTATAGAGGTCTAGGGAAATAAGTATTAGATCTTTGTTCCTTGTGCATAACTAATTTGAATGCACTCCACCTAGAGGTTTTCATAGCCTCCAACATATTGAGCCTACTTTGTCTAGTGGATGTGTGTATTGCACATGGAGAAGAATGCAGGGAGAACCTCTGACAACTCACTAATGACCAAATGACATATTATGGACTATCAAAAGCCTTCACTTGATATCTTATAATTCTAAAAGGACTTTGATCTCCTTATCACTCCAGCACTACCAAATCCTTTATATATTGATTATTTGAGATGCCACTAGAGGTGCATGAGCCTTGCACTCAAAATGGTACGAAAGGATATTCTCATGAATGTTATATTCCTTGTCACTGGTACCATATGTATGTTATGCAATGTTATGCAAATGCATAAATGTGATACCCACATAATACCATTCTTTTTATGCATTTATGTTATTAAATATTTTTAGAAAAATGCAACTTGCTCACATTAGTTAACCTTTGGGGAACATGAAAATAACCATTAATTAATTTCCATTAGGGAAACGAGGATTGGTTAGCATTAATAATCAAGAAAAGGACCACAATTTGCTAGTAACAATTTCAAAACCCATAGTTTGTAGATAAAATTTACCCACTTATAAAATAAATTATCTCGCAAAGGGTCTCAGCACCTTTGAATTGAATTTAGTTTTACAAATGATATTTTTCCCCTTTAGAATAAATTCATTTGGAATATTAAAAAAAAAAAAAATAATTAATTAAAATTTTCACTAACCCAAATCTAATTATTAAAGTTGAAATATAACCTTAAATTTTAAAGTTGGATTAATTTTTACCAACTTTTAAATTGGTCGCTTAAGTGAAATCTTAACATTTGCTCACTAACGCATGCTTTAAATTTCTCAACTTAATGTAACTGTAACTATCACTTGTCCACTATTAAATTTATCAACTAAATAATAAAAAATACCAATAAAAAATTAAGTTTGAAAATGTACTATCTTAAATTTAAGTCCCACAAACAAGAGGGTCTCATAGATTATTATTATTATTATTACTATCTTTAAATTCATCAACTTAATAAAAGCATACTAACTTACATTTATCATTGAAAACAAACGCAGTAACTTTAAATTTATTCACAAAAAAAAAAAAATCTTAAAGGAAAAGATTAAGTTAAATTGAATAAAAATCAACCAAAAAAAGGAAATAAAGGGATAAGGAGTGAAATTGGATCACTAGTCCTTTTCCTCTACTTTTACTTTCTTTAATTAAAAATTAGTAATTTAGAGAATAAAAAGTCTCAATTTTCTCCTCTCCCCCTTTCATTCCCATCATCTTAGGGTTTCACTTTAAGATTTTTGAAAGATTAAAGGAAGAGATAATGGTAAGCTCGTTCTCCTTCCTCCTTTGGTTCTAGTTTTAGTTTTATCATGCCTTTTATGATTCCTTGTTTCATTGTCTTGTAGGTAAGGAGGAGAAAGCACACCACTTCATCCATTTTTATTGCACGGGTCATTAAGATTTATTGTTGGTTTTGATATTTTAAAATTTATTTTGGGCTCTGTCCCTTAGTATTCAACTTTGCAATTTTTTTTATCTTTTTTTACCTTTGGTATTCAGTGGAGTTTAATGGTGATTTTTTTTTATAAAAGTTGGCAATTTCTTGAGAGGGGATTTGATGCTCGCTCAAGGGTCGACCATCATGAACCAAAGGGGCTATCTTAGGCTGCTCATCAACAACACAACAAAATTATTTTTTTAATTATATTTATTTTAATAACAAGTTTGAAATTAAAAATAAATAAATAAAAGAGTTATGACATATTTTTTCTTTCTTTTTATTTTATTTCCTTGATAGTTTTTAGAACAAAAATGAAATTTATTTTCCTTAAAATTCACATTTAGTCTTTTTTTTCTTTTATTTCCTTGATAGTTTTTAGAAAAAAATGAAATTTATTTTCCTTAAAATTCACATTTAGTCTTGGTAATTAAATGTCTTGAGGATCTAATCCATGGGTGTAGCCTAAGAAATGTTCTTGTAGACTTGCAAGCATATCTGGATTCAAACTCCAACACCCATTTTGACCATCAACGTTATTTTATTTATGTTTTTAATTCTAATTTTAGTTGGTTTATTTTTGGATTTGAGCCTTCTTACTAATTTTATTTTCTAACTATCTCAACAAATATAAAAACTAATATAGTAGGTCTGAAGACCATCATCTTTGGTTCTTTTTGTTATGCGTATATTTCATAGGGGCCAAGAGTTTTTTTCCGCTCTTTTTTTGTTGATTTGTGAAATCAATTACTTCTAGTGCATGCTTGTGTAGTTTAATGCTTCTATGGTCTACTTGTGTCCTTCATAGGCCTCTTTCTAGAGTGAAGTCCCCCTTTGTTGGAGTGAAGGCCCGCTCTGGGATGCTTCATACAATTTTTATGTTTTTTACCACCAACAAGCCTAGTTAGGATTTTATATAATTTATTTAAAGCTACAAAAATCTGATCAACATATTTCTTTGTAATATTTTGTAGCATTTACACCCAAGTATTTTTACAAAGGGTATATCTATAATTTTTTAATGAATATTTTGGTTATGTAATTTTTGTTGAATAATCTTATATTTTGGTTATGTAATTTTTGTTGAATAATTTTTGGTTATGTAATATTTTGGTTAGGCTCGCTTTAGAATGTTTCATACAAATTTTATGTTTTTTACCGCCAACCAACCTAGTTAGGATTTTATATAATTTATTTAAAACTACAGGAAATCTGGTCAACATATTTCTTTGTAATATTTTGTAGCATTTACATCCAAATATTTTTACAAATGGTATATCTATAACTTTTTAATGAATATTTTGGTTATGTAATTTTTGTTGATGTTGGTAAACTAAATAAATTTCAAGTATTCATTATCAACACACAAGAATTTTCAAGTATTCATTATCAACACATTTATTAGTTTCATCCTTCAGGTTTGGAAATCTAAAGGCTCCATATTTAAGTATGTCCATTTCTATTAACCCCAAAAGTTGTTTGTATTTCAACATGGCTCTGACACCAAATGCAAGGTACCTTAGTTATGTTTAATACATTTTTTCTTACGAATTAATTAATTCAAAGTTCATTTTTAGATCTGAATAATTATCTAAGGGTTTTAATTAACCAACCAATGTTAATTCCTATTAAGAAATTAAAATTGACCTAAAAAGGAATTTATTTTAACAGATTTCATCCTAGAGGTGGGTTAACATGTATTGTTTCACCAAGAAACTTAGACTGCAACAATTTAAATGTAAAACCAACTAACCATTAAAAAACATTTCAAAATGTTAGCAAGGTTTCTAGCTTAATATGTAAGGAATAGAAGTTATTGTTGTTGTTGTTGTTTTTCTAGGTAACATATCCCAAGGGAAACTATCGAGGCACTTCCCTTCATTTCTAGGATGGTGCATAGGGTAAACCCTAGATTCCTCAGGGCAAGACATAAGGCTAGGTCCACAACTCATGAATAGATCATATATAGCTCATTGACAATTGGCTCACTAAGAGAAAACATGTCACAAAGTGAGATTTGAACCCGGGTGGGAAGCTTAACAATTTTTCCTCCCAACCACTCAAGCTACATCCAATTGACAATTAAAAAATACAAGTTATGCACCCAAATTCCACATTAATCTTATGTGAACATAATTTACCATGAAGTCAACAACTTATTCAATTTAGGGATTAGTCATACAACTAGTAATTCAAATAATCAACTTCATTCTTTTATTCCTTGTCAAATTATCTAACATACTAGATAAGGATGAGGTATGCTTGAAAATTTGTGTAGAATTGGTGATAAACTTGCAATAATCTTCCCAAATCGAACCTAGATACCAACAATCGACAACGGCTCCAACAACATTGAGACTAACAACAACTCCAAAAAATATGACAATAAAGATTTGGGAGACAACTCTCCTCCTAACCTACCTCTTAGTATGTAATTCAGAGTCCCTAAACCCTCAACTAATAAATCTATGTGAACTAAAAACTACTACTTCCCTCTCAATATCTTCAAACCACCTCAACATTTCCTCGAGATGTAGTTGAAATATCCTCACCACATTCCCTTATCAACATAAATTTTCTATCATCACCTCCATAGCTTAAAAAGCCAACAACCCCACACAACAACTCCCTCCATGCCCTTAAAAATCCTTTTTTCCCTAACTAATTGTTCTGTTGTTCTATCCACTTGTCATCCATGCAAATATTCCATGCACCAATCCCCTTTGCTTAATTTAATTAAATTTAAATAGCAGTGCACCTTTTTATTGTTTTTTGAACAGCTTATTCACTTTTGTTCTCCATGCAAGCCATTCTAATACTAAGTATGTATAAACAAACTCTGATCTTGTTTTGCCATGGAGTCACAAACTCTGGAAGCTACAGCTGCCACTTAAACTAAAATTATTTGCATGGTTGGCAGGTTTAGATAAACTGCTCACCTGGGTTGCTTTGCAAAGACGTGGCTGGGTGGGGCCGAGTATATGTTTACTCTGCAAATCTGGCCCTGAGGACCTTCTTCATCTTTTGATGCAATGTTCGTTTTCAAAAGCCGTCTGGAACCGGGCTTCCAAATTCTATTCTCTCCAGATTCCCTGGTGTGGCTCTTCCATCACTGATTGCCTCACTCGTTGGTTCAGCACTAAATCGGCCCCTCACAGCATGGTGGTTTATTTTAGTTGGCAATTATGGCTGGAGAGGAATCGTGTGCTTTTTGAGGACGCCAAGCCTTCATTGTCAAGGGTTTTCTTCAAAATTCTGACCTCTTTTCAGTGGCAACAAAACACTGCCAGTGATCCCCCTCCACGAGCTATGCATTTAGACTTGGCAGAGGGTCACACCTTAGCTTTTTTTGACGGAGCTGCACAGTCCAATGGGTCCAGATGCGGTGCCGGAGGCTTCTTCAAATCACACCAGTCCAGAATCACAAACGGGTTCATCAACTGTGGCGCAGGTTCTAATACGAAAGCTGAGCTCTTGGGCCTTTGGACCACGCTCACTCTCGCCGCTCTATGGTCTATCGATGACCTCCACGTCCAGGGTGATTCGAGAGTGATAATCGACTGGATTTCAAACAAGTGCAAGCTCAACACCATTCATTTAGAAGGTTGGATGCAAAAAACGAGAGATCTTTTACAGCGCTTCTCCAATATCAATTTTCTTCATGTTTCTCGCACGTATAATAGGGCAGCTGATGCACTTTCCAAGAGGGCCCTATCTGGAGTAGTAGGGAGACTCTCGATCTATCACTGTGATAGAGGGATCGAGAGTCCCATTACCTCGTTAAATATTTTTGAATGAAGCTGCCTGCTTTCCCTCCATAGCGTTGATTCTGATCTGGAGAAGATCATTGGTTGTGGCTGCAAAGTTGTAATTCTCTGACAATTATTCTCGTTTTCACATGTATGGAATGTCTAGCTTTTTGGAGGCTTTAGGCATGTCTGAATCCTCGACAACGGGTGTTTTTTGACCAATTGGACCGCTGTCCTACTTTGTAAATGAATTTATAAGCTATATAAATTCGAGAAAAAAAAAATTGGAAAAAAAAGTATCTATAAACATAATACATAATATACCTATTAATAGCCTAGTAATATTGTGCAGATATGGGGTTACTCGTGTGGCCATGATGGGTAATTCTCGTACTTGCACTACTTATCAAACATAGTGCAACCTATACTCCTACACGTTCTTTTTATAATTCACGAACATATAATGTACATACATAAAAATAAAAAAAATAAAAGAAAGGTGTTGCACACGTGGTTTGTCTTTTAATAGATTTGATTCATGGATAGATGAAAATACACATATTTTTCCAATTTACTCGATTAATTTTTTTTATCAAATAAAAACGAACCACATATGTGGCTATAGTCAAGTGTTACTTCACTGAGATGTTTTGGGGGAGATAGTTTTTAATTATATTTAAATGAAGTTCATAAACATTGATATTCTCCTAATTTCATTAACCAATGACACAAATGTCTAAATCAAATTTGAGGATGTAATATTTGGATTTGCATTTTAGCTCATATTTATGATTTATATAAACCTTGTGTTTGCTTTTCCATGGTGTAGTGAGTTATTGTACGTGAAAGTAAATTTATTCGTCGAATATATAATATAATAAGTACATAAATTTTTATTTTTATATAATATAATAAGTACATAAATTTTTATTTTTATTTTTGATGAAATATTTCATAATTCTATTAAAATATTGTTACAAGAGTACTTGAACTTTATATAATAATAAAAAATAAAAATAAAAAAGTTAGGAAAACAACCACCATAAGATTAGGTTATAAGAAAAAAAACACTCAACTTATGAAAATTTGCTCTAAAAAGTATCCAAAAATCAAGCCATAAAGAAGTAAAGTGGAAGTAAAGTGGCCTAACCAGATTGAAATAAACACAAATAAAATGGGCCAACTAGAAAGAGTGAGTTGTGAGACTAGAAGGCAGCTAGAACTAAAATTAGTGATAAGATTCAATAACTAATGTTTGCATCAACAAAATTAAATTTTAGAGAAGAGCACATTTGTTTGGCTTCAACATCATATCCTTCTCTACCATTATGATGTGTATAGAAAACAAAGAAATGCTTTGCAATATCTCTTGCCAATTAATACAATAGTATAATATGTTTGGCGTAGACTTTATATTCATTAAACCTTTGTTTACGAAATAGATCATATCCTTCTCTACCATTATGATGTGTATAGAAAACAAAGAAATGCTTTGCAATATCTCTTGCCAATTAATACAATAGTATAATATGTTTGGCGTAGACTTTATATTCATTAAACCTTTGTTTACGAAATAGTTTAGAGTTTATACATTGCAATTTCATTAGCCCCGTGCATCTTTGTTGTGTATGGATTTTTTTATGAGTGCAAAATAATATGCCTTGTTTGTGGTGTCATTCTTTTTCAATAGTCTCATTGTTATTTGAGCCCCTCTATCACCATAGTGATACAAGATGAAGGTAATAACAATTTTTATGGGGTTTCTAACAAGAGTTATTTCTATGTACAAATACCACAATTTCACCATTTTTAATTTGTGAAGAACTAACAAAAATTAGTTACCCCTTATGCAATTTTAATCGTCTAGGTATTTCTTTGATGTAAACCATCAACTATTTTCCACACATCATCCTAAACTTGAGACATGCCTAAGATACCTTTTAATATCGGAAAGAGATTAGTTAAAACTATCATATATATTAACAAAGTAACTCTAGTCAAGTGTTATTTCACCTAGATGTATTTGTAGGGAAAACATGGGTTTTTATTCTATACATACCTAAAGGTAAATGAATGTTCACAAACATTGATATTCCCACAACTTCATACACAAATGACAAAGAGTGTGAATAATGATTTGATTCAAGGATGTAACTTTTGGGTTTGCATTTGAGCTAATATTTGTGACTTATATAAACAACGTGTTTGTTTTTCCAAGGTGTAGTGAGTTATTGTACATGAATGCAAATTTATTCATTGAATATATAAGAAATATATAATTTTTTAAATTTTTGGTGAAATACTTCATAATTCTATTAAAATACAGATTTGAGAGTACGTGAATTTTATAAAAAAAGGTTAGGAAGACAACCACCGTGAGCTAAGGATGGAAGGAAAAAATACCCATTCTATAAAAAAATTCCCTAGAAGACATCCCACAGTATAGTCATAAAGAAGCAAAGTGCCCGAGACATATAGAAATAAACACAAATAAAATATGTGAATTGGAAAGAGCGAGCAATGAGACTAGGAGGCAATTGGCACTAAATTCAATGACAAGATTCACTAATCAACATTTACATTGGCATAATTAAACCCTAGAAAAAAACACATTTGTTTTGCCTCAACATGGTATCTTTTTTTTGCCATTATGATGTATATGAAAACCAAAGAAATGTGTTGCGATATCCCTTGCCACTCAATGCAATGACATAAGATGTTTGGTCTAGACTCTATATTCACCAAATATATGTTTACAACTTAGTTCAAAGTTTGTAAACACCACAATTTCATTGACCCTGTGTATCTTTGCTACGTACATGTCTTCTATGAGTGCATGATAATATGCCTCATTGTTTATGGTGTCATTCTTTTCAAGAGCCTCGTTGTTCTTTGAACTCTTCTATCTCCACATTCATTCAAGATGAAGGCCATCACATCTTTTAGTGGGTTTATAGTAAGAACTATCTATTTGTATAAGCACGACAATTTCACCATTTTGAATATGTGAAGAACCAACAAAAATTACTTACCCCTTTTGCAATATTGGTTGTCTAGATATCTTCTAGATGTAAACTGTCAATTATTCTCCAAACATCATATCTTAATATTGAGGCATGCCTAAAATATTATCTAATATCCCAAAGATATTAATTTATATTATCACATATATCAACCATTATCTATCTCTTATAAGAATCTAAATGGGGTTGATATATTAAAGGGTAGATTTAACTATTTTCTAAATAGCTTAGAACGCAAAGAAGAAAGAAAAACTTGAAACCTTTAATTTTTAAAACCCTTGGGTAGATGTTTATGTTCCGTCACAATCTCTTATATTCTTCTCCCCTCCTTGGAGTGACAGGATACTGATCCTCTTTGAAATTTTTTTATTTTTTGTTTTTGTTGGCTCGCTTGCGCATGTCCTTCTTAACATTAGGGGTTGATGACCCAGGGTTCATCCAGAGTTGAACAACAAAAACCCCAAGGCATTAGCATATGAATTCTCAGCCAAAGATTGAAGAAGGTCTCACCCGAGATGCCATGAGAATCACAAAGACCATATGATCATGTGTTCGTGATGAAGGGTTAATTACACAGGGAATCCATTCGGGTTAACACTCATACAATTCATTGAATTATGCTTAAAAAATAACAACACGTAACAACAACACATACATTCATCAGACACATAATCAGCATGTCATAGGACATGAATTGTTGCAACTTTTATTATATTCATTCAACCAGTCACATACATATACCAAGAGACTCATCAATAAATAGAAACAATGCCCTACACTCTTATACATTCTCACAATGGTTCATTACATGGCACCATGTGCTTTTTGTTAGACTCTGCAAATATTACAAATCCAAACTCACAACCAAACACATTACAAAACATGAGCTTAAAGCGAACCCAAGGACATTGACCACAACATCAATGATCCCAACAACAACAATCAACAACTAACTCATCAACAACAACAACCAAATGACTAACACCTTCTATGTCGTTCTTGATCCCTTTTGTTTCCTTCTCTGCTTTGGTGCTCTGTCACTTTCAATTATGCTCCACTCACTTTGTTAACTATCAGTCTCGCACCCTTCTGCCACCCACATGCAGCTCATGTAGCCTCTTTGGAGTTGTGGCAGTCTTAACTACCTTGGCAACTCATCCCTTAATTGTTCCATAATCTCTCATGTTGCTTGAAGTAATCATTTGAGAAGATTTCCTGAAGATTATTTTCTTGATTCTGACGTGCATGTGGTATCTTCTTGATTTCTAGCACACATAGTGGAACTCGGACTAGCGTGCATAAAAAAACTTAGACTGGTTTGCAAAGAAAAACTCGGACCAACACGCATGCCAAACTCAGACTGGCGCATGCCTTGTGTCATCCATTGCATTGCTGCTAGTGTGCGCACAGAACTAAAATTTGTGCATAATTACATTTGTGCACACGTGCAAGCTATATTGAAATGTCCCTTTCCAAGTGAGTCTTCTAGACGAATTGACGAAATGGCCTAAGTAATTCTCGTGGGCCACAGTTAGGGAATTAAAAAGGGGATTAATTATTTATGTCACCAGAGCAGGAATTAATTAAAAATTAAATGTGACACTGAGTAAAGTGGAAAAAGGAACCTAAGTGACTATGGGGAATGTGAAAAGTCACTTAAATTGAATAAAAGGTAAAAAGGTCACAAAAGAGTCAACAAATGAATAAAAGGGGAAAAAGAGGGTGCCCTATTTTATTCTAGCATTGGCATTTTTATAATTTCTCATTGAGAGGGCTCATTGTGGCTTTGGAACTCTTGGGATGGAAACTCTAGGAGGAATTTTCAGGGATTGGCTTTAGTGGTGAGACCATCCACCCTAGTTAGTCACATTTAGAGAATAAATCTCACAAATTTCTTCATTGTGCTTCAGTTACAAAGGAGGGTCGACTTCTATTACAAAGGAGGGTTCGAACTATCTACCAGGGGTTGCAAACTTCTATTGGAGGTCGAATCCACTCAGTAAGGGACTGGTACTTATAGAAAGGGGATTGATTTCCTTCTTAAGGAGGCAGATATTCAATGTGGAGTGTTTTTCCTTGGCTGAGGGTGGATTTATTTGTTGTTGGGAACATATTGTGGTTGCTAGGAGGGTGAAAATCAGAAGTTGTCACCTACAATTGGTTCAAAAAAATGTAACACACCCACCCTTCTGAAGGAGCTTCTATAGTGTAAAGCCTCTAAATTTTTCGTTTTTGTTCTCCTGCGCGAACAAGCACCAGGCGCAAGCCCCCCCTCCATGTGACCACTACCCGTGACCACAAGCCTAACTAAAAGGTGCTTCGTGACTCCTATCATCGGGTATTCACATACGAGCCAACCTTGACTCACCCGACTCCCGAACTAAGATCTTATCCCAGCGCTAGCTCCATTCATTGACCTCCATCCATGTGACCCCTCGTTATGACTCGGGGCCCAACCCTCAAGCGATTCGGGACTTTGCGTATCGCGAAGATGGAAATTAGTCCATCTCCTTTCCTCGGAATCCCGAAATCCGAACTCCCGATGTCAGATCAACGGTCCATAATCTCCTGCGACCCAACAGCTTAGATCGACTCTTCACGAATCGGGACTTCGCGTTTTGTGAAGATGGAGGGTCGCTCACCTTTGTTCTCTCGATCCCCGATATCTCCTTAGACAATCAACGGTCCCCACCCTCCCTTCAATCAATAGCTATGATCAAATCGCGAACTCAGACTTCGCGAGTCCTCACGATTCCTATCTCTGACTTTCCGAGTTGCGAGTCAGTGAAATGTTGATCTCTTGCCATGTGTCCATTCACGACAGACGGCTAGGATTGCTGCAGCTCCCAGCTCCTCGAGTATTCGCCTCTTCTACTTGCAAATCTTCTGAGGTTTGAATCCTCGAACTCCCGGATCTGTTGCCACCTGTCCGCTGAAGATGGATGGTTCTGATTAACTTCGAACTTCGAGACTTCACAAAAGTCCATTCTCCTATGCACTTTCAAAGGGTTAGACCTCGTGCACTTTCCTCTAGATCTCAAAGGCTATGGTCGTTCGCGTATAGATCCGACGAACGGGATATGTTCTCTCCCTGTGCGCGAACTCTGAACTCGCAGATACAATGGTCGAGGTGGGTCCCGAAGGATCCATAGATCAACGGTCCATGTTACTTCGCGACTTCGGGTTTCGGAGGTTTTGGTCCCACCAACCCATAATCTTCCCGATACGCGAACCCAGAACTTGTGGATCGGAGGTGCTAGAAGGGGTTAACTCCCGCACTCTTTCCCATAGCCAATGGACATGACAGCCCTTGGCTCCTTCCGGGCAGATCTCATCCGTCCGTCCCTCAGACAAGGAAAACCTTTCCCTTTCGGTATTTTCCTATCACTATTTTTCCTAAGTTCTCACCCCGAACGGGTTAGGGACTTGGGTCTGGAAATTCACATGGCACGGGGGTCAGGGGAGAGTATTCTCTTCAGACAGGTGGTTTCAGGTCTACACGATATTTCCTATCTCGACCACTTTACGACTTATGCCCGGGAAGCCCTCCGGAATGAAGTTGGGCATACAATTTATCAGTGGGAAGAATGAGTTCCCAAGGAGATGGAAGCATACGCATAACATAGTCATTTCACACAGAGATGTTCATATATATATATATATATATATATATAGAGAGAGAGAGAGAGAGAGATGTAAAAAACAAGAAGTCATGCATCATTCTAACTCAACAATTAAGGCCGAGAAAAGACTTATCAGAATCAGAAAATGTGAAGCGACTACTGGAAGGGGTGCCCGTTTCCACCCAATCGTAGGGTTAGTCACTCCAAACAGATTTACCACTAGCCACCCCCAAGCTAGACCACGATGCTCTGCAACACAGCCTTTCTTCTCGCTCAGCCATAATAGGGACAAAGGTTACTCTCCTCTTCCATAGGATCCTAGAAATGGTTTATACGATACCAAGCAAGGAGGACTAGCCTCATTTATTAGCTTGTATCATAACCTTCTCTACCATTTCCTATGTCCAGAATGCTTAGTTTTTCCATTCTTCCTTGAATCCTCAAGGTTCACTTCCCATCTCTGCACTCTTCGCAAGCATGTTCTTCCCTCTGCCCACCACACCTTCCCTTCTCGCCTCTTTCAACAGTGTCGTGTGTGGCCCGAATTCCCAGTTAGCAGTCAAGTCTAGAAGCCTTACGGATGAGTGCTTACACACCCCATCCCTTATTAACTCTTGAGGAGATCTTCCCACCCACCAGTCTGACTGTAATTCATTTATGGGTCAGAGTACGGTTCTGGTCTTGAGCAATTAAATCGAGTAAGCACTGGTTTGGTGAAGGTTAACACAACCATTCCTGGTCCCCTTCACCCTCTCTTCATATAGCATTCGTGGTCTTTCTAAGTACACCCCCCCTTCCATTAGTCATGCAACACTTGTCCATTTTCTTAGTAAATAATTAGGTTCACATTCGTTTACCTTTCAAACAAAGGTCCATCGAATTAATATTCACACATATAAAGTTTTACATAGTATTTTGGCCATTTATAGTTATATTTACAAATTGGGGGAAACAGGGTGTCACAATTCCCTCCCCCTTAAAGGAACATCATCCTCGATGTTCTATCTATTAACATGTCATGTATGTACAGAGGCGAACGAAAATGGGTATGCCTGTCTCATGGCATCCTCCATTTCCCATGTGGCCTCATCTGGGCCAAAGTGTTTCCACTGCACCTTGACCTGTGCAATGGTTCGGTTCCTGAGTGGGGTTTCCTTCCTATCTAGTATGCATTGAGGTTCTGGCAGGAATTCTCCCTCCGGTTCCACCTGGATCATGGACCATTCAATTATATGATTAGAATCATGTACATATTTCTTCAACAATGAAACATGGAAAACATTATGTGCTTTTACTATGGGAGGAAGTGCTAGCCTATAGGCTACAGGTCTCACTCTATCTAGAACTTCAAAAGGTACACAATATCGAGGTGCCAACTTGGCACAAGCTCCCATCCACAGGGAACTCTTCCTAGGCCTAAATATGAGATAGATGTGGTCTCCCGTCTTGAATTCTCTGGGGGTTCTCTTTCTGTCGGCATAACTTTTCTGTCTATTTTGAGTGATTTTCAGATTTTTCTTTATCTGAATCACTTGTTCCATTTCTTTCAACATGTCGGGTCCAATCGTATTTCTGTTCACGGGATTACTCCAACTGACTGGAGTGTTGCACGGCCTACCATAGAGGGCTTCGAAAGGGCTCATCTTTAGTGATTCTTGGTAGCCGTTGTTGTAGGCAAATTCCACCAGTGGCAGGTAATCTTCCCACTTTTTAGGTTGATGCATTACATGCATCCTTAGCATGTATTTTAGTATTTGGTTCACTCTTTCCGTCTGTCCATCGATTTGAGGATGATAGGTTGTGCTAAACAATAATTTGGTCTCCGGTCCTGCCATCAAGGATTTCCAAAAGTTTGAAGTAAATTTTGTGTCTCTATCAGACACGATCTCCTTAGGCATGCCATGTAGTTTGAATATCTTCTTCATGAATATGTCGACAATATCTATTGCCTTGCAAGTCGATTTGACGAGAATAAAATGAGCAGACTTGCTCAATTTATCCACTACTACCATGATGGCGTCATTCTGCCTGGATGATGTTGGTAATCCGACGATGAAATCTATGGAGATGGTCTCCCATTTCCATTTCGGGATTGGTAGAGGTTATAATAATCCTGCTGGGTGCTGGTGTTCTGCTTTAACTTGTTGGCACTCTAGACATTTAGCTAAATACTCAGTTATGTCTTTCTTCAATCCAGAACAATAGAATTTTTTCCTGGTGG
Source organism: Picea engelmannii (assembly GCA_009831015.1). NCBI lineage: Eukaryota > Viridiplantae > Streptophyta > Pinopsida > Pinales > Pinaceae > Picea > Picea engelmannii. The sequence goes on from ML816781.1 coordinate 113,379, forward strand.
CTGTGACCATCTTCTGATAGCCCGGATGGTCGGTGTATGGTCTCTTGTGCAATTCTTCTATTATGAACCTCTTCAAGTCGTCACAACTAGGAATATATAGTCTGTTTCGGTAAGTCAGCAGACCTCCATCTAGCATCTGGTAGCCTTCATACTTTAGCCCTGCGGGTTCTTGCTCCAAGTACGAGGTCACAGTCTGGAAGAATGTGTTTGTTTCTTGTACATTCCTGACTCTTTCCTTGACATTCGTCTCGCAGATGCTCACTGCTGCCAGTTGAATTGTTTTCATACTTCTGCCAAGGGCATCAACCACCTTATTTTCCTTTCCTTTGATATGTTTGATTTCGAAATCAAACTCCTTAAGGAGGGTCATCCACCTAGCTTGTCTAGCATTGAGTTTTGGTTGGTCAAACAGGTGTCGCGATCCACAGTGGTCTGTCATAAGTACAAATTTCATACCCAAGAGGTAATGCCTCCACATTTTCAAAGCGTGCACTATGGCGGCCAACTCTAGATCACGGGTCACATAGTTGACTTCATGTTCATTCAATTTTCAAAATTCATAGCAAACTACACTTCCTTCTTGCATAAGGAATCCTCTAAGTCCTTCCTTGCAGGCATCTGTGCACACGAGGAAGTCCTTATCGAGATCGGTGATCTTCAAAACAGGCGCATGGGTCAGAAGGTGTTTTAGTGACTGAAACCTTTCTTCACATTTCAGTGTCCAAATGAATTTAACCCCCTTCCTTTAGAGGGAAGTTATTGGATAACCAATCTTGGAAAACCCTTTTATAAACCTCCCATAGTATCCTGCTAAACCCATAAAGGATATGATATCCGAAACATCCCTTGGGGTAGGCCATTCCATGATGGATCTGATCTTGTCAGGGTCTACTGCTACCCCTTCTTCGGATGTGACATGGCCCAAGTAATGTATTTGTTTCTGGAAAAAGGCACACTTGCTAAATTTGGCATAGAGTTGACGCTCTCTTAGCACTTGAAGTACAAGCCTAAGATGTTCCTCATGTTCCTCTCTATTCTTGGAGTAGATTAAGATATCATCAATAAAAACCAATACAAACTTGTCTAGGAATTTGTTGAG
>ML816781.1:118579-135562 GCA_009831015.1 Picea engelmannii
GCCGAGAAAAGACTTATCAGAATCAGACAATGTGAAGTGACTATTAGAAGGGGTGCTCGTTTCCACCCAACCGTAGGCTCAGTCACTCCAAACGGATTTACCACTAGCCACCCTCGAGCTAGACCACGATGCTCTGCAACATAGCCTTTTCTTCTTGCTCAGCCATAATAGGGACAGAGGTTACTCTCCTCCTCCGCGGGATCCTGGCAATGGTTTATACGATACCAAGCAAGGAGGACTAGCCTCGTTTATCAGTTTGTATCATAACCTTCTCTGCCATTTCCTGTGTCCATAACGCTCAGTTTTTCCATTCTTCCTTGAATCCTCGAGGTTCACTTCCCGTCTATGCACTCTTTGAAAGCGTTTTCTTCCCTCTACCCACCATACCTTCCCTTCTCGCCTCTTTCATCAGGGTCACGTGTGGCCCGAATTCCCTGTCAATGGTCAAGTCTGGAAGCCTTACAGATGAGTGCTTATGATGCAGGAGCATCGTACAAAGCCAAAGTGCATGCCTAGCCAAAGGAGCAGCTTGATGTGCAAATGAAAAAAGGGGCACATTTTTATGAAAACGTTTTGAATTTTGAAAACTAAAGCATTAATGTAATAGCTAGGAGGAGTGTACTTACATTTATGTCTTAGAGATATGAACAGATCTGGAGAAATTACTCTCATCTGCCGGATGTAATAGGCATTTAAGTCTGATTAATGTAAAGTAGGTAGATATGAATGTTAGATTAGACAGTTTTAGAAGCGTAGGAGGGAAAACAGATATAGACACCCTCACCCTTGTATCATTGTAACAAGAAACATTATTATCTTATAGATTTCATAAGTTGTAGACCTATAGAAGAGAGTTGTAGAGAAGAACCCATGTACAGGAGCACTTGAGTTAATATATGAAGATTTGACTCAACTTTCATGGCGTTATGATGCTTATTGTTTACATTTGTTGAATGGTATATTCACAGTTGATTTGTTTCTTTGTTATGCATTTGTTTCAATGTTGTGTTGTGTGTATGATTTCATGTTGAATGTATGAAGTCAGAAAGGAAGGAAGAATGAGTTTCAAGTGTTTCTCTCTCTGAGGATTCTGGCAAAGACTGCAGTGAACGTCCGCAAGGTGTCCGTTGATGAGGGTCTGAGTCTTATCTCAGAAAGCTCAGGAGAGGTATCGTTGTTCTCATACCTGTAGAAGTGCAGGTGAAGCACAGAGCCATGCAAGGTGTGCGCAGGCTGGTTGAGGCCTTAGAATTTATCAACTAAGGTGAAGGTTGAAGGACTATTGTTGCAAAGAGTGCACAGGGTCGAAGATTCAAATAGCCATAGGTTATTTGAAAGTTTTCCACAAGGAGTGCGAGCATGAACCTTTTGGAAGGCTTGAGTTTGCAAGTGAAAGCTCAGGAGGGATAACACCTTTGAAGTGTTAAAAGGGAGACGGATATCGAAACCGTTGCATAGAAATTAAGTTCAGGAGAGAGAACACTCAGTCGTTGGGCAGAAGTCATTGAGGAGTGAATCGGGCGGTCAGAATTCTCCGTGGAGAGCTCACGAAATTGTGAGGACCGTAGGATCTAGTGGAGCCGTATGGACGATGAGAGGCCTTCGTGAAGGAAGTGAGAAGTTGCGAGAGTCATTGGATCTTGCAGAGTGGCAAGGTGGTTAGAGACCGGTGAAATCCATCACCCGGGAAGCGAGGGTCAATATGAGCCGTTGATCTCGTTTCATCCCACGTCGTTGGATTATTTCGTGAATTCGGGGTTTGTGAGTTTGGAGGACAGACCAAATTCTTGGTTTTTCATGAAGTCCTGAGTTGCGAGGAGCAGGGAAGGAGATCCAGACCATTGGATCCAATCCATGGGAGAACCGTTGGATCAGAACCTCCGCGTGGTATCGCGTATCGCGAACTCGGGGGTTGAAAGAATTGGATTTCGACTGCAGAAGCCGCGAAGTACCGAGCGCCGAGGGCTCGGGCGAACACGCGTCACATCTGTTAAGTGGGGACCGCATGGTTGACAGGTGGTGAAAACATAGAGCACAGAGAAAAATGGAAGTGGGTGACAAGTGGAGGACACACATCGTCTGGGAAAAGAGTCAACCCATTGTTGACTTATGGTGTCTCGGGGACTCGTAAAGGAGGAGCACGAGGGCTCAAAACTCCAACTCGTGAAGTTGCGAGTTGCGAGGGGTGCTAGAGTTAGGCCTAGCTGGTGATCGCTTGTAGAGGCGCTAACAAGGAAGGAGCCATACCCGTATCACAATCTCGAGTATCGGTGAATAGAGAAAGAGGAGTCGAGGGTCATCGACTCATGAACTCGGGAATTGCAAAAGGCATTTGCGCTGAGGCCAGTTGTGGTCATATGGAGATGTAAGGCTCGCACCTAGTGTTAAGTTGTGCAAGGCGGGTTTTCGTAAAGGACCTATGGATCGGATTCGTGGGGTTCCAGTGAGGGCCCGAAAGAACTATTTCAGTTCTGTGGATTCGAAGAAGATCGATCCTACGTGGATCTCGGCCCAAGGGTTGAGGTCTGCATCATCAGCTTACACACCCCATCCCTCATTAACTATTGAGGAGATCTTCCCACCCACCAGTATGACTGTAATTCATTTATGGGTCAGAGGATGGTTCTGGTCCTGAGCAATTAAATCTAGTAAGCACTAGTTTGGTGAAGGTTAACGCAACCATTCCTGGTCCCCTTCACCCTCTCTTCGTATAGCATTCGTGGTCTTTCTAAGTACACCCCCCCCCCTTCCATTAGTCATGCAACACTTGTCCATTTTCTTAGTAAATAATTAGGTTCACATTCGTTTACCTTTCAAACAAAGGTCCATCGAATCAATATTCACACATATAAAGTTTGCCATAGTCTTTTGGCCATTTGTAGTTATATTTACAAACTGGGGGAAACAGGGTGTCACGCAAAGATCTGAATTGATATTTATATAAGTTGCACAGTCCCCATTCACCTACAACATTACTATTTGGTTCATTGCATCACAATAACACCTACATGACTTGTGTACCAGCACTGAAGTCACAATATTCAAGCATTAAATCAAGTTCCATTATCTATCTAAATGTATTGCTTGTTGGGATCCTTCCCAATGCATTTTTTGTTATAGTTATTTAATGCAAATAAATATTTAGGAGTTTCATATTGGTTTCCTTACTGCACTTTCACAACATAATTAGAATTATTGCAATATGTATTGTCGGTAGCCTATAGAATACAAGTAGATTGATAATTTGTCTACACCAATATACTAAGGAAAAAAGAAAAAAACAATTAGCATGAACATTACAGTGGTATTAGAGCAATGTATCCTCCCATCTTGAGGGGGTTTATTGTTCATGAGGCGAGGGAACAGTAGGTATATCACCTACAGAAGTAGAAGATAATGAGGGCAGAAGACATATTTAACAAAGAAGGAGAAATAACGGAGAACCAATGAGAGTCGAAACAAGAAGAATTCATGGGGGATAATAATGATGACACAACTATACAAATCCTAGAAGGCTTAGCTATTGGGCAGCAACAATTAGCACAATTATTGGCATAGTTGATTGCCAGTAACCAGACAAATAAAAACCATGGGAGTAACAATGATGCAAGGGGTTCAAATGAGAACAATGGGAACAATGGTGATGGCAGCCATCCTGAAATTCTCGCACCTAACCACTCTAGGATTCATGTTTAGGTGGGTGCTAGGACCAATAACAGGACAATCTTCGGACCCCTTATGACTTAGTTCTTAGGAAATCAACAAGTGGAGAATCAAGGGCAACAAGTTTTAGGTGAAACTTTTCAAGACTACTTGAGAGAGTATCAAGCTCTAGGTGATGAGTTTCAAGTAGCCATGTCGCTATAGGACTTTTGCACAATCAAATACCAGAATAGACCAAGGGATCACAATAGGGGGAAACATAACAAGGATCTTGCACGGAAGCTGGGAAAGTTATCCATTATGTCCTTCGATGGGTCTAGCAAGAGCACGGCCAGAGCATGGGTTCAAAATCTAGATACATATTTCAGCTCAATCCTATGACAGAGGCCGAAGTAATTAAATTCACTACACGACACCTTGATGGAGAAACCCACAAGTGGCGGTACCATGGGTTGGTCACTCTGGGCATGCTACTATCACCTCCTAGTTGGACTTCACTCAGAATTTAATGGAGGGGTTTGATAAGAAGGACCCTGAGATACATTTCAAAGAGTTGGCACATATCAAGCAAGAGCAAACATTGGATGCCTACATCACATAATTTCAGAGCCGAGATTGGTGATGTTATTTATTGAGGGTGTATCTAAACCACTTCGTGGTTGGGTGAAGGATTTCAAACTAGAGACATTACAGGATGTTATTGTTAGGAAACGGTACATGGAGCGTTCAGTCCCAGAGACAAAGACCTTCTCCAAACCATTCATTCCACATAAAGTCAAAGATAACAAACCTCCGGTGAAAGAAGGGATGGGTAAGGAGAGGTTAGATGAGGTGATTCAGAATGAGTTGAGAAAAAAGAATCTATGCTTCAACTGCAAGGAACCTTGGGCACTAGGCCACATATGCATGGGAAAATGAAAGGTTCACTACAACGAGGTGCATTCAGATAGTGATGAGGAGGAAGAGGTTGCACCGAAGAAGGGAAATGAGTAGGGGAACTCCACCGAGGAGAAGCCTCGGGAGGAGGAAAAGGAGGTGGTTATCACCACTTTATGAGGAACACATAGACTCCACGCCTTCATAGTCAGAGGGGTACTATGTGGACAGGGGATCACAACTTTGATTGATGGTGGGGATAACCCACAATTTCATTGATGCGGCTTGGATAGCCAAAATACGGATCGTTATTGAGGACTTTGAGGGGTTCTGGTGTAGCAGTGGTCGATGGATATAATGTTTCATGCACAAAGAAGATATCCAAGTTGGTCATGACATTGGGAAACCACACCTTGACTGATGACTTCTATGTCATCGATTTAGCACACTCCAATATAGTTTTGGGAGTCTAGTGGCTTCAAATTTTGGGGGAAATCACGTCAAATTATAAAGTGATGACAATGAAATTCTTCACACCAGGAGGTAAACATGTTGTTCTGAGAGGCATGTCAAATAATGCCCATACATTTGTGTCGAATAAAAGGCTGGGGGGCATTTTCAAGTGAGGATATATAGCATATGCAACTGAGTATTTTTTATCCAGGTGGATATTGGTGGCCACCCACCTTTTCCAACTGGCTCAAAACAGTTTTATGGCAATTTTGGAAATTTACTATTTTTAGCAATTTTAACTTTCGAGGCCATTTTGAGGGCCTAAATGAAGGTTTTTTGGGATCGAGCTTCTCAATTATAGTTGAAGGCATGATTGATCCCCTAAAATGAATCTCCTCGATGATACCTTTCCAATGAGCTATCATACACCTAAAATGTAGATCGTATGCAAAAGTTACGACCCCGAGAAGTTGATGTACTAACTTACCCAAACGAGGCCCACATGACTTTTGGCGCTTCATCTACTAGGGTTAGGTTTTTGGATGTCTAGGGTTTTTGGCATTCTTGCTTATTATAAAAATGCCTTTAGAGCCTCATTGTAATCATCTTCTTGCGAATGAGAGTAGTTGTCACATCTCTTCTCAGAGATAAGCTGCCACCATTCTAGCGAGTCTTTCACTCTGTATTTTTACAGTCTCTGTACATTTCTTTCATTAATAGAAATCATGTATTATTGTATATATGTTTTTATGGTTGCAAATCTGATACATTTATGTTATATTATTGAATAAATGTGATATCTCTGTGCATTTCTTTATGAAATTTCCACTCTCATTTCGTGCCGAAAATAATCCAGATCAATTTTATCACAAAACAAGTAGATTCACAGGGCCGACAACACCATCATGCAGATATTCAGGAATTGTTGAGAAAACATGACAAGGTCTTTGGGAAAATACCTCCAGGGAGACCACCAGACAGAGGCTTTGAGTACGCTATAGAGTTGAAGGAGGGAGCCAAACCGGTCATAACTACCCCTTACATGCACCCCAAGAAATTCAAAGATGAAATAGAAAAATCCAACAAGGAGTTACTTGAGATGGGGCATATCATACCCAATTCCAGTCCTTTCACTTCTTCGGTGGTTTTGGTTAAGAATAAGGATGGAACTATGAATATGTGTATTGACTACAGGGCCCTGAACAAAAAGACAATAAAAAACATGTACCCTATACGGAGGATCGACGAGCTTCTGGATGCGCTGCATGGAGCAGTATACTTTTTGAAGATTGATCTTTGATCCAGTTGCCATCAAATTAGGGTCAAGGAGAAGGTATTCACAAAAATGATTTCAGGTGCCATTATAGGCACTATGAGTTCTTGGTTATGCCATTTGAGTTGACCAATGCACCTGCTACATTTTAGTCATGCATGAATCATTTATTTAGAAATCAGTTGCGGAATATTTTACTGGTGTTTTTTGATGATTTGTTTATATATAGCAAAACATGGGAGGAACATTTGGGGCACTTCGAGGAGATTTTGAGCATCATGGAGGAGCACTCACTGTATGCCAAAGATTCCAAGTGTGAATTTGGAATTACAATGGTTTTATACTTGGGACATGTGGTCAGTGCACATGGAGTGCAGATGCATAGGGAAAATATACATGCTATATCAGATTGGCCACCACCCAAAAATATCACACAACTACGTGGATTCTTTGGGATTTGCAGTTATTACAGACAATTTGTAAAAGGTTTTTCACAGTTGGCCCCACCGCTCACAGACCTCACAAATAAAGGAGAATTCAAATGGACCGAAGAGGCTCAGAAGCAATTTGACCGCATGAAGGAAGTGATGAGTACCTTCCCAATTTTAGCACTTCCTAACGACACTTATCCCTTCATTCTTGAGTGTGATGCATCAGGTGAAGGGATAGGAGCAATTTTGATACAACAGAGGCATCTGATTACATATGAGGTTAGGAAGCTCTTAGAGAGAGAGAAACTTTATTCCATATATGACAAAGAGATGCTCACCATCATGCATGCATTAGCAAAGTTTCAACAATATTTGGTAGGTGGGAAATCTGTGGTTAAAACAAACCATAAGAACTTGAGGCACTTCATGGGGCAAAGGGACTTGAACAAAAGACAACATAAGTGGATTAGCAAATTGTAGGCCTATGACTTCGACATCGAATATGTCAAAGAGAAGAAAAATGCAGTAGTCGATGCTCTTTCCATAAGGCCAGAGATGTGTTCGCTCATAGAGATTTTAGTTGATTGGAAATCCCATCTAGTGGTGGAATATTCCAAGAACAAGTTTGCTTTTGAAGTGATGGACCAAAATACATTGGATGACAGGTATAAGGTGGTAGATGACATCATCTACTACAAGGATCGGATATATCTAGTTCCAAAGTCTGCACTAAAGGGAAATATCATGGAGGCAATGCACAATACACCATTCGCAGGACACTCGAGGTATTTCAAAACCTACAGGAAAATTAGGGGGAGGTTCACTTGGAAGGGCCTCAAATATGATGTGTTGAAGCACATGAGAGAGTGTGTGACTTGTCAGCATAACAAGTCAGAGCATACCCATCCTGTAGGATTATTACAGTTGTTTCCCATTCCAGAGAAAAAAATGGGAGAGTATATCCATGGACTTTATCACAGGGTTGCCAAAGGTCCAGGGCAAAGATTGTATCTATGTAGTGGTCAATCAATTGATCGAATTTTCATACCTCTTTTCCATATCCTCAGAGTATAAGGCAACATAGGTAGTGGGTTTATTCTTCAGAGAGGTATTCAGACATCATGGGCTACCAAAACATATTGTCAGTGACAAGGACAACAAGTTCCTCAATGATTTTTGGGAAGATTTCTTCAGATTGGTTGGCACAGAGTTGACCCCCAACACTAGTTATCACCCTCAGACAGATGGCCAGATGGAGATTGTGAATAAATGGCTTGAGGAATATTTACATAACTATGGGTCAGGGCACTAGAAAGTAATGGGTGAAGTGGTTGCATCTGGGAGAACACTGCTACAACACCAATCATCACATGGTGATTTCCATGACACCATTTAGAGCATTGTACAGGTATGATGTTCCTTCCTTTGTTAACTTGGAATTTGGGGACAACAGGGCTCCCAAATCCAAGGGTTGGATCCAAGAGAGAGAGGACATACTCAAGGCTCTCAAGGACAACTTAGAGATGATCCAAAATCAACAAAAGCTATATGTAGACAGGCACATGGTCGAGCGCACTTTTGAGGTGGGAGTGTTGGTACAGGGGAAGACCCAGGGTTCAACGCTTCAACATCACACCAACAAAACCCTAACTACTGGCCCTTTCAGCAACACCTGCGAAGCAGATGAAGTCTCACCCAAGGTAGAGGTAGGGGGGGTTGCAGGACTCAGGTCTCTACAACCTAGCTGGGACACAAACCTGCGATTACAACACTTAACAGAGCACTTAGACAACAACAAGCATTAGTTCTTGAATCTTATTCACATCGCAGGTTTAACCCTTATTATAGATCAACGCAGTAGCAATCAAGATTAAGCACATTTACTCAACTAGCACATAGCATCAGTTCAGATCTAGCATCCATTCACATCATTAAGCACTAATCTACACCATCATATGCATTACTTATATATATAACATCAACAAAACTAAGCAACAATCATATAAACCACATCGCACAAAGCACATCAAACACAGGATTTACGTGGTTCACCCCAGTGTGGGGCCACGTCCACCAACTTCTTCTTCTCTTCTTTATTAGTCTTTGAACTCCTTACATTCGACTGCTCCTATGCACAAAACCACAGATCCCAACTCAGCATTGGACAGGTGATCTGTGCCCAGCGCACTAGATCCACCTTCCTCAAAATCAGGTCAAGGCACAGAGCCAACTCCTCAATAGCACAAAGCCTTACTTTACATAACCAGATTGCACAGAGCAACTTACAATATTTTGCACTAAGCCAAGCATACTCATTGCACACATCCACTACTAACCCTTTTACATATTCCAACATGAATCCAACTTAGACCGTTCTCGCTCTAAGTCCTATCTACTTATTTATACATTACAAAAAGGCCTAAACATGGATAAACCCATGGGTCGACATCCCATACCCGTTACATAAACCCTAAAAGCCCAAAAAACCCACAAAATGAGTGAGATCCCGCAATCTCATCTCTGCCTGGGCGCTCCATCTTCGACCAGCCTCTTGAAGTCCCAAAAATGGTCAAATACGACCAATATTTCCTCAAAACTTGGTCAAGGGCCAACAGGCCCCCAACACTCACATGTGACTCATCCTGAGTCACTCAGATCTAGGCAGTGTTGCTTCAAAGGCCTCGAGCTTCGCTAGAACCTCCTGCTTGGTGAACTCCTGAATCACTTGTCAGTGACAGGCCCTTCCAGGCGTTGTTCCAATGTCGCAACCAGTTGGTCTAGCTGCAAGCCTTGTCCTTCAACTTCTTCAAAAAGCATGCAGGCTTCATCCTGCACCAGCTGGAGTCTCTGTGTCACTTCCATAACCTTACCCTGGATAGCAGTAACTTGTTGTTGGATTGCGCGTTGTTCCTACAATCTCTTTATCTTCTCAATGGCAGTAAGCAGCTTCATCTATGCTTGTATGGTGGACGCATGTTGCTTCACCTCCTGGAGCCGTGCCTCTAGTTTCCTCAGCTCCAGATCTTCTGCAAGGCGCTCATAAGTCTTTGCACTCCGATCACTTAGTTTCTTACACTTTGAGGCCAGTGCCCTGATTCTTTCTACTGCATTCCTGGCAGCTTGTTCCCTCTGATAACACACTTTTTGCGGAGTGCTCGACACTGCTTGAAGTTCTAACTCCGTTACTCTTGCTTGGAGCTGTTGAATGGCCTCAACAAGCTTCCCCACTTGGATCTCGTCCGAATCTTATTCCTCCTGTTTCAAGCTCGACACAGAGCAAAGTGCTCTAGTCACTGCCTCTTTAACCCCAATCTGCTATGCGAGCAACTGGTCTTTCTCTTTTTGGATTTTCTCTTTGTCCTCCTCGAACATCGCCCTAAGTTCATCTTTCTCTTTCTGCATAGCTCGAAGTTGTTCCAAGACCTCCTCCTTCTCTTGCCTCAAGGCTTCTGTAGCCTGCTCCTTTTCTTCTTGGGCTCGACAAAATCGTGCCTCGGTTACATTAGCTAACCTTCGTAATTGGGTGGGCTCATCCCCCAATTCTACACTTTCCACTGAAGGAGGTGCAGTAGGTACTGCGCGGCTTGAATAGATAGCTTGTTGTATGTCCTTGAGTTCCTTCTCTATTGTGTCATATAATGTTTCTTGCTTCACTTCATGTCTCTACAAGATATCTTCTGAATCATCCTCTATGGTTGCGATGATGAGATCTACATCATCCACTATGAGCACATTCTTTGACTGGGGTTTATTGGCGCGACCCTTCTTTCCTGCTGAAGGTTTCTCCAAGGAAACCTTCCTCTTCTGCGATGTTTCTGCTGTGGGGAGGGGATCCTTCGGCGATGTAGCTCCGTCTTTTCCTTACGTATCTCCTTCTTCCCCTCCTTCTTCTTCATTTAATTCGTCTCCTACTCCTCCTGCAAGTGATTCATGCGTAGTTTTCTTCGAAGCATTGTCAGTCTCTATCTTCTGGAATTCCTCTTTTTTCTTCTTTTTCTTCACTCTAGTCTGCCCATCATGTTCGACCCGGGTGACCAATGGAATTCTAATGATGTCAAGGTCAGAAAGCTCTGCATCTTCCACTGATACAAGGAATTTTGTTGGCCATTCCTTAGTGATCTCTTCCATGTCTTCCTCGGTCAACTTATAGTACGACTATAGCTCCTTACTTTCATCCTTATGTGCAGTGATATAGATGAAGTGTCGGTCTACACGGAACTTCGTGAATGGTCTGTACTGATGGAGTGATTCAATGTCATTCGGGGGAATGATTCAATGGTGTGCTTCAGCTATAGGTAGTAAGTATGGAATACAACATTCGACTGACACTGCTTCACCATATCATTCGTGTACCGCAAGGTGGAGAACCTTGTGGCCAACAGATCTGATGGCTCAACTTCCAGAAATGTTGCTCCTTCCGGCATCTGCCAAGCAACAAATGCAATTAGTACTAGTAACCAACTGAAATGGAATTCGTACCCTTGATCTTGCTCTTTGTGGCAGTCCTTTTCCAACTCGTTGACGAGGTAACTCACCCAATTCATCTGCATTCCTTCTATGCACTTCTCTATGAGGTACACTATGAACCCTTTGACTTGTGTCGGCTAGTTCTTTCTGACGAGCTTACCATCTATCAGTTGGCAAGCAAGGCACATTGTGCCATCCTGGATAGAGGCTACCTTGTAGCCTCGCTTCCCCTTCTCTACATCACCATAGTCCTCCTTGATGCGTTGTGCCAGGGAGTGATCTGACGTCTTCCCTGGGTAGAATTGTTGAGGGTCTGGTCCTTGCATGCTCAATCCTGTGATAAAGTGGATCAGTGTAAGATAACCTCCATGATAACACGATAGAAGGACTTTAACGCAAGCGTTAACCTCTTGATGTCGGCCAAAGTGGGGGATCTTCATTACGTTCAAGATCGTAGATCACGCGAGCTCCTCAATCCACATCTGGGAGACTATATTGGGCTTCTTCCCAGTCATCTTCATCAGCTACCTATGTGGCGCGAGCATCGCATAGTTCTTCTGGTCTCTGAGATTGAAGTCATTGATCTTGAGAGCTGGGATCAGTCCTAACTGGGGTCCAACTGTGTGTATCCAGTGATCAACGTGTACTCAAAATCACACGGGACACTATCGCGGTTTACTACGCTAGCCAAAGGCGGTATGTAGTCTGGCAAGATCGATGGGATCTGCTTCGCGTTCGCCAGATCATCGTGGTGCTTTCTTCGTTTCTTAGTCGCGGTTCGGTTAGAATGACGTGTAGTCAAAGGGGATGCTTGCAATCCTCCTATCGATGACGCTTGTATCCCTACAGACATGACTCTCTCATCCATCAGGTCTATCAAAATCTCCTCTACATATTTTTCTAGCACGTTGTGTTCGCCTGGCATTCACACTTGTAATAGAATATTTCGGGTAGGCGAACGGACAAGCAAGGTAATCAAACAGATGGCGAGGTCTGAACAACACAACGCGGTATACAATTGGTTCTATGTTAGCTTGGATAATCATAAGTGGAAAAAAGTGGTCCCAACGTAGGATCTGATGGGTTAAATAAGCAACGTCGTAACAGATTCCTCCAACGGGTCGAAATGCCTCACTCAATACAAATCCGATTGTTATGGCATGGTCCCAATGGTCCCACGACGGTCTTTATGTGGCGAAGTCCCATTCTATGTTGTTCTGCTATTTCGACGAGGTTCAAGTTCTGCAGATCTGTCTCCTGCGAAGTGTTTTTTGGAATTTTCTACAGTTTTTCTAACTTTGCTTTCTTCTTACTGAGATTTCTTGCCTTCTTTCCTCTAATCTGAGTCTCTGGGTTCCTATTTCCATTGTTATTCTTATCTTTTCATATTGTTGTAACTTCGCACCACTGATGTTCTTTCAAAGGGTTCAAAGGTAATACCACTTCTTTTACTATTTTCGGGGTGGTTGCACTTCATTCTTGCATGAACAGGTTCTTTAAGCCTTCTTGTGTTCTTTCAACTTCTATAGCTAATTCTTCGGCCTTCTGTTGCTTCGACTTATCCTCTTGTTCTTGTGTTAGTCACTCTATTTTTCTAGCTATGAAGTCCCTTAATTCTTTCTTTTATTATTTAGTAGCTTCCTCCTCTGCTTTTCTTCGGATCTGATCTTTCTTAATCCAGGTCTTTCCTTACAAAAGTGAAAAAGGAGTGTTGCTCCCAACAAACGTAATGACTTCAAATTATTCTTCGATCGATGTTTCATGAGCAATCATAGGTATATTAGTAACTCTTCCACACAGGGTTATCATTTTTCCTTTAAACAAGCCTATCCTTCCTAATGAAGGTATCAAAGCAGGCTTTCCCAAGATTTCCCAAGTTCTTTCTAGCATAATATTCACTTGTGTTTCCTCATCCAATACATAGTCTATGTCAAAGTCTTCTATCCTTGTTTCTATGCACTGCTTCTCTTTTAAGATCTCTGGTAAACTGATGTCTCCGTGATCATTCAATGTTTCTTTCAACAGTAATAACATAGTCTTTGATTCTTTCTGGTTCTCTAACATATCCTTAGTCTCTTGACCTTCTTCATAGTTTTCTTGTCTCATGTTCATCTTTTCAACTTTGGCAATCGTTCTAGGGCAATACTCAACTTCATGGCCAATAGATTTACAACAGAGACAAATAGGACCTATACATGGCATTCCTTAGCAAGATGTATCGATCTTCTACAGTTATAACACAGTTTCAATCCTCTCTTTCTTTTAAACGATCCCCAACCCTTCCTGTACTGCGCACTGGGATCATAGTGTTGGACCTGCAATCTGCAAAAATTATTTCTAGGTTCCTGCATCCACTTGTTAGTCCAAAAATTCTTTCTATGCATAGGTATAACATATCTTTCACTGTCTCTATCAAATTTATTCATATCAAGTCTTTCTTCTAACTGTGCCCTAGTTTTCAGACTAGGACAAAATCTATCAAACATACCTAGATTCATACTTTCGAAGCAAAAATTTCCACTTATCTTACCTTTACCAGAGCACAAAGCTTTAAGATCTTACCTCTTTTCTTTAGATCTGGTTCATTTATTAGTACAAAGCTTCGTAACTTGAGTAGAACAATGTGCACTACAACAATATATCTACGCACAACGCTTTCTCTTTTCTTCAGTTCCCAACAATCACAGTTTCAGGTTCCGACAACATAACCATTTGTTGGCACAGGGGCAGACCCAGGGTTCAATGCTTCAACAACGCACCAACAAAACCCTAACTACTGACCCTTTTGGAAACACCTGCGAAGTAGATGAAGTCTTACCCGATGTAGAGGCAGGGGGGTTGTAGGACTCAGGTGTCTACAACCTAGCTGGGACACAGATGTGTGATTACAACACTTAACAGAGCACTTAGCCAACAACATGCATTAGTTCTTGAATCGTATTCACATCACAGGTTTAACCCTTATTATAGATCAGCATAGTACCAATCGAGATTAAGCACATCTACTCAACTAGCACATAGCATCAGTTTAGATCTAGCATCCATTCACATCATTAACCACTAAGATACACCATCAGATGCATTCCTTATATATATAACATCAACAACACTAAGCAACAATCATATAAACCACAACGCACAAAGCACATCAAACACAGGATTTACATGGTTCACCCCAGTGTGGGGCTACCTCCACCAACTTCTTCTTCTCTTCTTTATTAGTCTTCAAAATCCTTACATTCACCTGCTCCTGTGCACAAAGCCAAAGAGCCCAACTCCACAGTGGACAGGTGATCTATTCACAACGCACTAGATCCACCTTCCTCAAAATCAAGTTAAGGCACAGAGCCAACTCCTCAATAGCACAAAGCCTTATTTTACATAACGTGATTGCACAGAGAAACTTACAATCTTTTGCACTAAGCCAAGCATACTTGTTGCACACACCCACTACTAGCACTTTTACATATTCCTGCATGAAGCCAACATAGACTGTCCTCGTTCTAAGTCCTATCTACTTATTTATACATTACAAAAAGGCCTAAACATGGGTAAACCCATGGGTCGACATCCCATACCCATTACATAAACCCTAAAAGCCCAAAAAAACCGCAAAATGAGTGAGATCCCGCGATCTCAGCTTCGCCTGGGCGCTCCATCTTCGACCAGCCTGTCGAAGTCCCAAAAATGGTCAAACACGACAAATGTTTCCTCAAAACTTGGTCAAGGGCCAACAAGGAGACTTGGTTTTCTTGAGGCTACAACCATATAGATAGTCTTCACTGAAGAAGAGTAGAGCAGAAAAAATTAAGCCACGTTTCTATGGGACTTACAGGGTGATTTAGAGAGTTGGCGAAGTGGCTTATGAACTGAAGTTGCCAGAGGGAAGCAAAATCCATAATGTGTTTCACGTCTCATGTCTCGAAAAGGCACTGGGACAACATGTCACCACTTTGGCACAACTACCTCCAATGGATGAGGAGGGGCAGTTAGTACTGGTCCCTGAGGAGGTATTAGAGGTCTGAGAGAGGAAATTGTGCAACATGGTGATTCAGGAATACCTCATCAAATGGCAAGACTTACCAGTAGAGAATTCCACATGGGAGGGTGAGTAGATCTTACATCATCCAAATTTGCAGTTGCTTGAGGACAAGCAATCTCAGGAAGCGAGGACTGTAATGTCCCTTTCCAAATGATTCTTCTAGATGAATTGATAAAATGGACTAAGTAATTCTCGTGGGCCATAGTCAGGGAATTAAAAAAGGAATTAAATATTTATGTCACCGGAGCGAGAATTAATTAAAAATTAAATGTGACACTGAGTAAAGTGGAAAAATGCGCCTAAGTGACTATGGGGAATGTGAAAGTCACTTAAATTGATTAAAAAGTAAAAAGGTCACAAAAGAGTCAACAGATGAATAAAAGGGGAAAAAGAGGGTGCCCTCTCTCATTCTAGCATTGACATTTTTCTAATTTCTCGTTGAGAGAGCTCATTGTAGCTTTGGAACTCTTGGGACGAAAACCCTAGGAGGAATTTTCATGGATCTACTTCGGTGGTGAGACCATCTACCCTAGTTAGTCACATTTAGAGAAGAGATCTCACAGATTTCTTCATTGTGCTTCAGTTGGGTTGAGTTTTCCATCATTTTACAACTTACATTGTGAGAAGAGTTTGATCTATTCGCTTGAGGCAGTTGGGTTTATTCATGGTAGGTGATTTTCTATATGTTGGATGAGTTTCTTCATGGGCAACAATCACCTATCATTGTGGGACGAATTTCAAGTGTGAGAGGGCACGTTTTCTTGGGTGGGTCGCACCAGAAAAGAAGAGGCAAATTGTGTGTTAGGGAGGGTCGACTTCTATTACAAAGGAGGGGTCGAACTATCTACCAGGGGTTGCAAACTTCTATTGGAGGCTGAATCAACTCGGTAAGGGATTGGTACTTATAGAAAGGGGATCGATTTCCTTCTTGAGGAGGTGAATATTCATTGTGGGGTATTTTTACTTGGTTGAGGGTGGATTTATATGTTGTTTTGAACATAGTGTGGCTGCTAGGAGGGCGAAAATCAGAAGTTGTCACCTACAACAAGCTCACAAAGCTCTAAACTAATATTATATAAGTTGGACAATCCCCACTCACTTACAACATTACTATTTGGGTTGTTGCATCACAGTAACACCTACAGGACTTGTGTAGCAACATTGGAGTCACAATATTCAAGAATTAAATCATGTTCCATTATCTAGCTAACTATATTGCTTGTTGGGATCCTTCCCAATGCATTTTCTATTATAGTTATTTAATGCAAATAAATATTTGGGAGTTTCATATGGGTGTCCTTACTACACTTTCACAACATAACTATATGTGTTGTGGGTAGCTTATTGAATACAAGTAGATTGATAATTTGTCTACATCGATATACCAAGGAAAAAATAAAACAAAAAATTAGCCAGAACATTACATATATCCCAAAACTTTGGGTGCCAACATGCCCCCACCACTATTGTTTGGCTCATCCTCGAGTCAATGGCCTCATGGAGTGACTGATACGGGAACTAAGTAAGAGCAAATCATCAACATTGTATGACCAAATCATCAAACCAAGTTGTGGTTATAGTCGATTTTGAGTAAGAGCAAATCATCTTTCAAGGTTGTGCTTGCATCTAGAGATAGGTCTTGAAATGAGTTGAGCATTCCTCAAGGTAAGCAATGACTTTGGGTTTCATTTGTTCAGAAGCTCGAACTCTCTATCTTCGAGGGTTTCTGGAGTTGTAAATGAGATATATCTTTGAAGCACACCATCCAGAAACTAGCC
>ML816781.1:144050-157533 GCA_009831015.1 Picea engelmannii
AAAGAGAAGTATAATCGCTGCCATCAGAAAAAGCAAAAACGGATTGTTTCACTGCACTCCCAGACTATGCAGGGGAGCACTCAAAGCCCTTGCGCAATGCTTCAACATCATTTGGCAGATACAATTACCTATCAAGGAGATGTGAAACATCACTTCTGTTATTATTTTGACTCCAGTTAGTCTCTTCAGGCCAAACAACAAACAAGATATTTTCAGCGATTGCTAACCCTGTAACAATAGGTACCCTTTAAATATACATTTTCTAATATCTACCTAAGTGTCAGGTCGTTTAAGAAAAAAATTCAGATGGCAGTTTAAGAGTCAAGCCATCTATGAACAAGGTGAACCATGCAAACTAACAAAGACAGAGGCTCCAAGAATGGATATTTATTGTTAACGATTCATTCTATTTACCATGCAATAGATGAGCTTTAAATTTGGAGGAAATTTTGCTGTTCAACATAAGATAAGATTTTACATTTAGTTCTAACATACAAGAATGTGCACAACATAGGATACATCTAGCATATATGATTGTGCACAGAATGCAATTGTCGTGGTTTTAAAGCATCTAATACTTCAAACGCCCAATCCCAGATCATCCTGCGAAGCCTGAGTTCTTCGGGACTATTTTTTACAGTTCTAAGGCTATCTGCTGCAGCCATGCATACACATGTATGTTTAACGAGACACCAGACAACACATCTGTGATTTAAGCCAAACCTCTTATAGCTTGGATGATTGTGCCAAGCTCTCTCGGTGGTGATCTTAGGGGCGTTTGTAACGCTATGAAAAGAAACAGAAGAGATGTCTTATTTCCATTACTATATACTAGAAAAGAGAATAAATATCTTATTTTTATTAATTATTATCATAAAAAACAATGTTTGACCTTATTAAAAAACAACTATAAAGAAAGTTTACAGGTCCATTATTTAATCCCTCCTTAAGGTTAAAACGAATCTTTACACATTGAATTACATACACAGAATCAGCATTTTTTAGGGTTAATTTGAAGTAATGCAAATAAAGTTCCATTTCTTGGAGGATTGTTCAAGCAGTGCACCAAAATTAAAATACTATGGCAATAATACTTCGGACTGCCTGTTTGGAGCCAACTAAACTTCAGTTCGGTTAAAAATCAGCAATAGAACAACACTATTACCAGATATATGTAAGTTCTTATTAGGCCGCCATTTAACTATTCTTGACAAGTCATGGCCGCCTGCGCCTTCCAATTTTGATGGAGGTTCTTTTATGTTATATGATAAGTATCTAAAGGTCCTCGAACATTTGGGTCTTTCAGCATTGCTTGAAACCCACATTTGTTCACAGGTAGGGTAGCTACTTCACGGAGTTGAGCAAAATAACAGAGGTTTCTATTTGCATACCTGTTCCAAAAGGAGGTGATGGGTTCGAATCCCATTTGAAATCCTCACCCGATAAATTTCTTGTGAATCAAATCTGCCAACCTTTTTGACCCTGACACCGTTGAAATGACAAGGATCGGAACGATTGTCGATTTGAAATACAGATGCATATCATATTTTGTGAATATCTCCGCCTCCGCCTCATTGTAAATCCGCAGGGGGACACAGGATAGAAGGGGTTATATACCGTCCCTGCTTTTCTTGTCCAAAGCAAGCAATGGAAATCTCTCCCGTCTTATCCAAGAATTAGGGTTAGGGCATAAACTGACGATGGGAAAAAGGGTAAGGAATCTCTCCCGTCTTGTCTAAGAAGTAGGGTTAGGGCATAAATGATGATGGGAAAAAGGGTAAGTAACCTCTCTTGTCTTATCCAAGAATTAGGGTTAGGGCATAAATGATGATGGAAAAAAGGTAAGGAATTTCTCTATCTTATCCAAGAATTAGGGTTAGGGCATACACGGATGATGGGAAAAAGGGTAAGGAATATCTATCGTCTTATCCAAGAATTAGGGTTAGGGCATAAATGATGATGGGAAAAAGAGTAAGGAATCTCTCCCGTCTTATCCAAGAATTAGGGTTAGGGCATAAACTGATGATGGGAAAAAGGGTAAGGGTTAGGGTTGGGGCTAGGGCTACGACATTGTAAACCCGTAGGGACACACTATTGAACGGATTGTATATCATCCCTACTTTTTTGTCCAAAGCCAGCAATAGAAAATCTCTCACATCTTATCCAAGAATTAGGGTTAGGGCATAAAGTGTTGATGGGAAAAAGGGTAAGGGTTGGGGTTTGGGTTAGGCATTAAATGAAAAAATATTAAATGGAGTATTTGGTGTTAAAAAATATATTGAATTTATTATGTTTTAAATTTTTATGTTGTGGGATAACGCTACTTACCATGAGTTAAAGTATTAATCTAGAATTAAATCTTATCACAAGGATATGTTATTCTATCAAGATAGCTCGAATCATTATATTCATAAGAGTCACAAGTTGAAGATAGAACACAAGGCATGTCATCACATGATGTTAATATTCAAGTGAAGAAAGATATTATCGCATCAACTTAAGGACTTGCACCCAAAGCTAGCTTCAAAATTGGTAAATATTTTGGTGCAAGGAATCTCTTATAAACAATATTCCTCTCAAAATCGTTATGTATGTAGGATTATTCACAACACACACACTTGATGGGGATCACATTGTTGAATGGTGTTGTCGTTGATGTCAAAGTCAGTCATTGGTGATTAGCGTGAAGAAGCTTATGGATTTACTCGAAGGAGTATCCAAAGTGGTCCCCTTATGGCATAGCTTTAAGCATGGCCCTCACGGGAAGATGCTTTGAAGAAGCCCTAAAACCAAGTGAAGAATCCCCTAAAGTCAAGTGAAGAAGCATACAGATGTCCAAGATAAAGATTGCAAAATGGAGATTGTTGAAAGTATTATTTGTGGTCAATTTGGATACCCTATTTTTTAGGGAATTTTTACCCTACATAACTAACTCAAATGGAAGCACAAGTTACATGGTTGGAAAGCTTATTATGGGACCTTTCCAACGGTATATGGAAGTCACTCTAACTCCCTAGGAATGAGGAGATATGAATTTTTTCGTCCAACAACCCAACCAGAAAATTGAGGATAATTCAACCAGGGAGACCCATAAACTAAAAATAGGGACAAAACTACTATAAATACATGATGGTTTTTTGCATTTTTAGTGTATATTCAAGCTTGTGATCTCTTAGCACAAGTTTGGTAGTGAAGGTACTAGGAGGATAAGGAGCTCTTATGAATGGTATTTTCTACTCTTATGGTGATGTTTTGATCATTGCTATGGGTTCGCTATAGTATGGAAGGTTGATTCTTTGCACAAGGTTCTATGTGGTTGTTGGGTTTATGTGTTTTCTATGTGGACCCAGTTTGATGATGATGATGTATCAATGATAGTGACAGTGGCAGTCTATGTTGACCCAGTTTGATGATAGTGACAAAGACAATGAGAGTGGCAGGTTGATTCTTTTATATACATATTTGAGGGTGGAAGGAAGGGGCAAGGAAAGGAGGTTGGAGCCTCCTTCTAGTTGGAGCTAGAGAATCTAGGGAGTTGTAGCTTCCTTTAGGTTGGAGCTTGTAAATTAGGGGGTTGAAGCCTCCTTCCAGCTGGAGCTAGAGAATCTTGGAAGTTGTAGCTTCCTATGAACGTAATTTTGTTATTGTATAAGAAAAACATTTTGTGGATTTCCACGTAAATCTATTGTGCACTATGTACTTCTTTTTCTGCTCTTTATTGTTTATTGGGATGCATTTATTTGATTGAAAAGTTAAAGTTTTAAAAGTGCTAAATTGTACTTGATATTGATTCATCCCCCCTCTCAGTATCAACACATGCACACCTAATGGGGATCTTAAGACACATACGAATTCCTGGATAAAACTAAATTTTGATGGTTAGCAAGAGACAATCTTGGACTTGTAGATGATGGAGGAGTGCTTAGAAATAAGGATGGCAAGATCTTTAGAATCTATAAAAACATAGAAAAACAACAAACAACCAAGTTGAAGTTGAGGCCTTAATAGAAGTGTGTTGAGCATAATTTAGTGCGCACTGAGTCAACATTAAGTTAGTACCACACCTCCTAAAGTACATGAAATTAGTCATCTAAATCCCACTTAGTGGTACACGATTCTCATTAGCACCAACATAGCATGAAAACCATTAACACGTGGACTCTATTAGTGGTGTGCCTCAACAACCAACTCGACATTATTGGTTTTGGGTCCTTTGGCCACGGGCCACTTAGTAAATGTGTTGGCACTTGGGAGTTCAAATTCGATTAGACAATTGATAGAGTCACAAATGTTGACAAAGTTATTAGTGTTGCCCAACATGCCGAGGTTTTGATATAATATTCCTTGAATAGCAATGGAATGATTTTCAGTGCATGTCAATCTTCCATTGTTATTAATGCAACCATGTCAAAACATATGTCTTCATTGCACTCATAATCTCTATAGTTAATGCATGTTACATCATAATCATAGCACTTTGCACCAATTTTGTATGAATACTCATCCAATAAGATTTCTAGTCACTGAAAGGTTAATTTATAATGACTATGCCCACTAAGTGACAAAAGATATCAATAAATCTAGGCAATCATATAGACTTCCTCTTTGTTTTCTATAAGATGGGGCTCCCTTAAAGATTCAAAACCCAAACACTACAACATGGGCCCATTTTTTCTGCTTTATTGTCGACAAGTATCCTTTGTTCACTTGTTTAGGTTGAAATTATATCATTTTTTATGATTTTAGCATATGAAATGTTTTCGACCTAGTTTTCATAGTAGTTTTTGTATGTTATTATACCAGTCGCAATAATAGTCGAAATAGTAGTCATAATATATGTTGCAACTACCTACAAAAATATGGTCAAAAACCTCTTTATGAATGGAAAAAGGGCTTTCAAAATAAGAGTATTTTGTAAGAATTATGAAATACTCTACATTCACTTGAATAAAATGGTAAATAAACAAAATTGTTGGCACCCAAAGTTAGGGGATAGAGATTGCATGCGCACACAAATGTGGTTGTGCACGCAGTTCAGTTTTGCGCGCACACCAGCAGTTGCATAGTGGATGACATGAGGTGCGTGCTAGTCTGCGTTTTGCATGCACACTAGTCTAATATTTGCTATGTGTGTCATTCTGAGTTCTACTATGCACGCCAAAAATCAAGAAGATATCGTATGTATGTCGGAATCAAGAAAATAATCTTCGAGAAATCTTCTCAAATGATTACTTAAGGCAACACGAGAGATCGTGGAATAGTTAAGGGATTAGTTGGCAAGGTAGTTAAGACTATCATGACTCCAAAGAGGCTACGTGGACTGCATGCAGGTGACAAAAGTGTGATGGACTAGCATTCAACAGAGCGAGTGGAGCGAAATTAAAAGTGATAGAGCGCCAGAGCAAAGAAGGAAACAAAAGGGAGCAATGACGACAGAGAAGGAGTTAGTCATTTGGTTGTTGTTGTTGATCAGTCAGTTGTTGATTGTTGTTGTTGGGATCACTGTTATTGTGGTCGGTGTCTTTGGGCTCTCTTGGAGCTCATGTTTTGTAATGTCTCTGGTTGTGAGTTTGGTTTTGTAATACCTACAGAGTCTAAGAGAAAACGCATGGTGCCATGTAATGAACCACTGTGAGAATGTATAAGAGTGCAGGGTGTTATTTTTGTTAATTGTTGAGTCTCTTGGTATATGTATGTGACGGGTTGAGTGAATATAATAAAAGATGTAGTGATTCATGTCCTAAGATGTGTTGATCATGTGTCTGATGAATGTATGTGTTGTTACATGTTGTTATTTTTTAAGCATAATGCAATGAATTGTATGAGTGTCAACCCAAATGGATTCCCTGGGTAATTAACCCTTCATCACTGACACAAGACCATATGGTCTCTGTGATTTTCATAGCGTCTCGGGTGAGACCTTCTTCAATCTTTGGTTGAGGACTAATATGTCGACGCCTTGGGGTTTTTTTTGGTCAACTCTAGACGAACATTGGGTCATCAACCCCTCAATGTTAAGAAGGACGTGCACAAGCGAGCCAACAAATAGTTTTGTTGCCAAGACCTGAAGGTTTTGTATTGAATGATGAAGGCATACAATCAGGTGGTATCCATCTCAAGAGGAACTTCAATATTGGCTTACTGCGAAGGAAGATGATTTTGCTCATCGAGAAACTCAAGGTTTGATTGCTAATGTGGAATGATGGAAGAATAGGTATATTTACACCGACATGCATCAAATTCTCTTTATTGAATTCCCTTGTTTATTGTATGAATGGTTGAAGAGGCAAACTGCTACTAATATTGCTTCGAGGCCTCAAGAACCATTAGTCTGGGATCAAATTACCCTTAATAGGTTGAAGGCATTGGATAATCGATGGACTCGAGCCATTGAATTATGGTTTGCTTGAGTGAAGGAAGGGTACATTACTGAGTTTGTTGTAGAATACATTAATTCTTTCAGCGAAGTTGAAAGAAAGTTTATTGAAGGTCCTTTGAAAAGACTACTAGAAGAAATCCCACTGTGGATCAAGATGTTGTTCCCAGAGAAAGGGTTGATGCACACAGAGCCTGATAGGATGGCTAAGTAGACTCCCCTGGCGCTTGGAGGGGGATGAAAAGAAGGGGGAAAGAGAGAGGAGATATGGATTTGCTGAGGAGGATCCAAAAATTGTTGAGATTAGGTGAGGAATAGAATGGACCTAGAAGAGAAAAGGAGAGAGAAAGTCAAAAGATATGCAATAAGAGTTGAGTTGAGAAGGAAAGCAGAACAGAGGAGTGAAAAGAATATAGCAAGGGGTGCAGAGCGAGGGGTCAGGCCCATAATGAAGAGGAAGAATATCACACCAGGAGGAAGTGTGGGAGAGTGTGTTGTGTTAGAAAGGAGCACAAATGAAGATAGGTCAACGAAGAGGCGTGGCATTAGGAGTATGCTATCCGGTGAAGATACCAGAAGTATTGGTAGTAAAGGCTGAGAAGATGAAATTTGAACCCCTTGGCTATTGCAGTATGCCACAACTTGAGAGGAAGATGAGGCGCAAAGGTAGGAGAGAATGATGAAAGACCCCCAAGAGGAGGGGAAGAGAAGTTAGCAATAGTGGATGGTCTTGTGTGGCTGCAGGTAGGAAACTCTGTAGGTTCCCTCATAAGAAATGTTGGAATAAGATGGAGTTACCCCCCCTTTGAACCACCCCCCTTGCACATTTGTAAGCAAGAAGAAAGAACAACAGACAACACATCGATTAGAGTAGAAGCGAGAGTAGGAGAAGAAAGAAGAGAATCGACGAGTGAAGAAGAAGACAAAGTCAATATTACTTCGCAAGGAAGAATAGTGTCAAGATCCTCGACACCAAGCAGTCAGACAGGAGGATACAATTTGAGGTTGAGGATGGAAAATCAAGATAGCACTCTAAGGCTACCCGTGTTTCATGGGACAGGTAAGGACGATGTAGAAAAACATTGGTTTACATGTGAGGCAATATGGTCTGTGAAGAGGATTACAGACGAAGGATTGAAGATAACGTAGAGACCAATTTCATGGACAAATCCCTAACGTGGTACATGAAGTACAAGGCCATTGTGCCAACAGTACAGACAAGGTCCCTGACAGAGATCAAGAGAGATTTGCTTAAGTAATTTCAAAAGTCATGTAGAAGCCTGATTCAAAATCTCAATGCATTACAAATATTAAGGAGATCAAGCAATAATTGAGAGAAACTCTGTGGGATTATGACCAACGGTTCAAGATCTTGTTGGATAGACTAATGTTCCAAATCCAGGATGTGCAACATAGAGAATGGATTATTGCGGGGTTGCTTCCCCATATACGACTCTCGCTTACCCAACATAAGGTGACTACTCAAGCAGAAGCAGTGGAGATTGCGATGCACCTGGAGGCTACACTAGGGGGATGAGAAACATTGGTAGGTTCGATGCAGGTGCAGTCCCAATTTGTCAACCTAACGATGCAATTGCAAGATATGGAAAAGCCCAAGGTGGTGTGTGAACATGTATGGTGTACAACATGTTGATCAAAAGGGCACCATAAATATGAGTGTCCTACTTTGGGAGATTATATGTCGATGGGTACGCCAAATCCATTTCCATTTGGACCTCAAATAGAATGGTGCGACATTTGCGTACAATGGGGACATATACCACCATGTTTCCCAACACTGGAGAAATATCAGAAGACGCATCATACTCCATTCTGTGAATTCTGCAAATCCATGGGGCATGATGTGAACAACAGTCGATCACTCCAGTTGATGCAAGACTACACCCATGATGTCTTCTGGGTTTAGGAGGAGCAAGGGTGGTGATCGTGAAGGTGTTGAGAGAGGTGGATATCAAGGAAGTGCCAGGGGCTGATATGGATGAGGCCAAGGATAAGGATACGAAGGAGGTGGAGGTAGACCCCCCACTTGTTTTAATTGTGTCAAGATAGGCCACGTGTCGATATTTTGTACCAAACTGCAAGCTCTATGTGGGTACTATTATAGTCCCGAGCATGTCACAGAGGACTGTCTCGACTTGTTGAAGAAGTGGGAAGAGAAGAAGGCACATTGTAACATGGTGATTGCAGAGCCGTGCAGGAATTAGAAGAAGGATGATGAAATTGATGTGTGGGTGATAACCCGAGGTGGAGCAAAGACATGAATGAAATTTGAGCATGGTGAAAGCTTGTGTCAAAGGCTAGAGTGGAAGATAAGAAAGACAGTGCAACCCCCTCCTAAGTTTGATGTTGCTCAACAGAATCAATTTTTGCGTGAGAAGAAAGAGGAGGAAAGAGTGCGAGAAGAGTTGCAGCACGCGATGTGAAGGTCATTCAAAGAGGCCCAGATCCGTGAGGAAGTACAATGAGTGACACAGAGGTCATTGGAGGAAGCCTAAGCCTGTGAAGAATTGCAATGCACCACACAAAGGTCTTTGGAAGAAGCTCATATGCATAAGGAAATACAATGCGCAACACAAAGGTCGTTGGAAGAAGCTCATATACAAGAAGAGTTGCGGCGAGTTGAACAAAGGGAAATAGAAGAACATGTGCATGAAAAGCTAAAGTTCATGACGTGAGAAGAAGAACTGCGCGACATGGGTCATGAAGCACACATTGAAGATTAAGTAAGAAACTTATTGCGTTGTTGCTTAAAATTGTTAAGTGATCCTGATGTTGCATGAAATTTGATGCAGATGCTAGCAACCTGCATGGGGGAAGAAGGGACAGATAGAGATATATCATCCCCCCCACCAGAAAGGGATGTGTGTCAGGTCAGTAAACAAAAGTGCACGAGAAGAGATTTCAAGATGATGGATGAACTCAAAAGTTATGAGATGGACAATGTCATGTTAGATTTGGGAGCTGACATGAAAATCATGTCGAAGAAGTCATGCGAATTGATGGGTAAATTGAATTTGGTCTGGTTGCCCATTCAACTTTAGTAGGAAAATTAGTATAGAATCTACCCTATAGGCCGACTAGAGCAAGTCGAAGTGAATATAAAGGGGGCGAAGATGAAAGTGCATTTTGAAGTGATAGAGATCATGGATGACTCTAATCCATACCTTGCCTTACTTGACATTGATTGGGCCTTTGACAACAATGTTGTGTTGAATCTCAAGAAGAGATAGATGTCATTTGAGATAGACACCATGCGATTGATCGTGCTATTAGATCCAAGCGAAGGCGACAGATACAACAAGCTGGTAGATGAGGATGCACGAAGCTCAATTATTGAAAATATTACAAGATCATAGGGCGCAAAGAAGATTATGTCAATCCCACATTGGATGGGGAGTTGAGTTGGTGGTGTGTAAAATCGTATGATATTGATTTAGAGGACGCCATGGAGAGGTGGCAACATAAGATGTATGGGGTCTCTACACGGAGATGTGCAAGGATAACTAAAGCAGTGCGTTGGATTTTCTTTGAGCTATGTGATGCCCCAAGGTTTGATGGGACGGGGCCAATAGAAGCATTCTTAGTATAGATGGAGAAGATCGCTCCAAAAGATCGAAGTGTTCGGGCCATGGATGTTGTAGTACAAGGAACACCTGCTCGTTGGTGGGTGACACATCGCACGAATATATAGGACTGGGGCAAGTGGTTGAGTTTATAAAGGTCAGATTCCATCCCATATCTGACTTTGAATGGGCCAATCAGTATAAGGGCACTGAATATCTGTAGGAGCACAATCACTACTGCGAATGGAATTGGAATACCAAGAATATTCCTCGTACCCAATGGGTCTACTGGTTCGTTCATACTATGGATATGGTTCCCAGGAGCTCGTATATTGAGGAGAAACTCATGAGGCAAACGATATATTAGGTTCATGTAAGTGCACAATTTTGCTCAACATTTAACTTCACAATAAAAGATGCTACCCAAAAGGAGGCACTCCTTCGGATTAAAAGCTTTATCTTCCACCGTCAACCAAAGGACACCACATTGAAAGTTGTGCGAAACTAAAAGAGGTCGTCCATTATTGGAAAGTTGAAGTTGATGATGTTGATGACGATGACTCGAGAGGCATACAAATTAGAAAATTTGAGGGTGAGCGCATAGTGGAAGGAAAGGTGACGGAGATGGTTGCATCGAACTATGGTCATGCGATTAAGACAAAGAAACATAATATTGGCACTAAGGGCGCGCCTAAAATGACTATCATTGGAGATTATTGGGATAAGGAGACTGTCACTCAGGTGGTAGATCTGTTGAAAGAATATGAGGATTTGTTCCCCCGAAGCTTCTCGAAGATGAAGGGGATACAGGATATCTAGGGGATATAAAAATTCAATTCAAACCAGATGCTAAAACTGTTAAGAGGAGGCCCTACTGATTAAACCCCAAGTATAAGGAAAAGGTGCGCAAAGAATTGGATTGGATGTTGGATGTCGCGATCATTTTTCCCATGGAGGAGTCTAATTGGATTAGTCCCATGGTGCTACAACTGAAGAAAACATGTGACATTTGAATATGTGTAGACCTATGGAGCCTTAATGCCACTTGTGTGCACGATCCATTCCCTACTCCTTTTACCGATGAGGTTTTGGAGAATGTCGAGGGATGAGAAGCCTACTCCTTTACATATGGATTTTTAGGATATCATCGGGTCTGGATCATGGAGGAAGATCAAGCCAAGACTACCTTTGCAGCATAATGGGGTTTCTTTGCTTATAACATGATTCCTTTTGGACTGAAGAATGCACCTGCGATCTTTTCTAGGATCATGGTCGCAACATTTAAAGAGTTTATCCACAAGTTCCTTGAGGTCTACTTAGACGACTTGAGAATGTTTAACTTGTTAAAAGAGCACATGCAAGCCCTTTGATTGATGCTAGATCAATGTCGCCATCTCCAAATTTCACTTGACTTGAAGAAATTTATCTTCTATATGCCATTCAGGACATTGTTAGGGCATGTTGTTTGCAAGGATGGATTGTTAGTCTACCAAGCCAAAATTGTTGCCATACTAGATATGGTGGCCCCCACTTTGGTTCAAGAGTTGCACACCACATTGGGTCATACAATATATTACCGATGGTTCATTTAGAGTTGCACAAAAATTGTTTCCCCATTGGAGAAGTTGTTGCACAAAGATACAAAGTACATATGGACCTAAGAATTCCAGGAAGCCCTGGATACCCTAAAGGAGAAGCTAGTCATTGTGTTGATTCTGGTGTTCCCCAATTGGTCCAAGATCTTCCATGATCATGTAGATGCTTCATCCATTCCATTAGGAGAAGTTCTTGCACAACCAGGCTAAGGGAATATTGATCATATGGTTTACTTTGCTAGTCACAAACTGTCTGATTCTTAAAAGAATTATACAAGGACTAAGCGCGGGGGCCTTGCCATGGTATATGCTTTGCAGAAATTTCAACATTATTTACTGGGAACCCCTTTGAAATTATTTACTAGCTATTCAACGCTCAAGTATTTGGTTAACAAACCAGTGTTGGGGGGGAGGATATGCCACTAGTTGTCGCTCTTCCAAGAATTCGAGTTCAAGGTAGTTGTCAAACTAGGGAAATATAATGTCAAACCAGATCATCTGTCAAGGATTGAGACAGGAGAAGTTGGTAGGAGCCTCGATGATGAACTCTCTGATGTGAAACTATTTTGAATAAAAGTGGTTCTCGATCAACTAGTTGAGATCTCCAAACTTATCACTTCTGGAAAGGCCTCGATAGGGTACACTCAGGCCCAACATCGCTAACTAGTGACACGTAGTGCTGACTATCAGTCCTGGACAATTATACAAACTAGGTGTCGATGGTGTTCTGCACCGATGTGTCTTAGAGCATGAATGGGACGCCATTTTATATCAAGCACATGAGGGTCTCACAAGAGGTCACGACACTTGTAAGGTTACGGTGTGAAAGGTCCTATGTGCAGGACTTTGGTGGCCCTCGCTTTTCATCGATGCGAAGGAATATTGTAAGCGATGCAACATTTGTCAACTCATCGGGAAACCGTGTCGAATAGATTATCTACCTCTGTTTCCTATTACAACATTGGATTCGTTTGAGGAGTGGGCCACTGATTTTGTGGGCCCTATCAATCCTCTCTCACGTCAGACAAGTGTGCATTATATCATCACAACCATTGAGTATTTGACCATATGGGTCGAAGCCACGTCGGTTAAGGATTGTACTGCAGAAACAATGACACATTTCATCTCTGAGAACGTGATTACTAGGTTTGGGTGCTCGAAGGTGTTGATGAGCAATCCAGGCTCGCACTTTCTAAATGAGACCATTTGGGAACCCACTCAGGAGTTCATGATCCACCACCAGAAGAGCACTCCCTATCATCCACAAGCTAATGGGAAGGTTGAAGCTTTCAATAAAAGTTTAGAGAATGCTTTAACCAAAGTTTGTAATGTGCGGCGTAATGACTGGGATCAATAGATCCTCACAATTTTGTGGGCATATCAAACAACCTGCAAATGGCTGATGAAGCATACCCCTTTTAGATTGGTCTATGGCAAAGAAGCAATTATGTCGCTCGAATTTATTGTTCCCAACCTACACGTTACTATAACTACCAACATGGCTGATGAAAAGTCACTTCAACAAAGATTAGATGAACTTAAAGAGGTGGAAGAGGATCATATGGTGGTGGGATTCATCTAGGTGGTCGAAAAGCAAAGATAGAAGGCTTGGCATGATCACAACATCTATAATGAAATTATCCAACCAGGTTCTCTAGTGTTGTTATATGATAGAAAATGTGTACAACACCCTAAAAAGCTACATATGTGTTGGTTGGGTGCTTTCCACCTAGTATATATTAGTGAAGCTGGCGCAACCAAGTTGGCCACATTGTAGGGACAACCTCTCAAGGGACTGGTCAATGGAAGTGGGTTGAAGGTGTACTATGGCTCGCAGGGGTCACCTATCATTTAGTAACATTTATCCAATCTGGAGTTAGCATAGGGTAGGAATAGAGTAGGATGTACAATAGGTAGGATGGTACATA
>ML816782.1:12137-30693 GCA_009831015.1 Picea engelmannii
TTCCATCTCCTTGGCAAAAAAGGATCAACCATGGTAAAATCATGAATCATTACTCATGAATAAGATTTTAGTTGGGTCGATCATTCATGATTAAGATTGTAGTTTGCTTGATCATTCTTCAATATTATGTATCATTTTATTGAAGAAAACTTTTTTATTAATTACAAAGAGATATATTCAAGAGTTTTTAGATTATTTGAGTCCAATTATTAAATAAGGACTCTTACAACATCATCACTCATCAAACTTATTTTGATAATTGATAATGATTCTATATAGATGCTCGGAAGTGATATTTGACATACATGTGAGTTTGTGATTATTAGTGAAGGCCTTTAGCAAAGCCTTTAGCAATTGAGTTGTCATAGAAAAAGTGAAGGGCTTTACTCATGGATTTGTTTTAAATTCTTTTTTCAAAGATTGTTTAAGCATAAAAAAAATATCAATATTTTTTTTTTGGAAAAAAAAAGTAATTTTATTGAGGTAACAAAATTACATAGTTAGATGTCTATGACATTTCAGTAGTAAAAATGTTGAGATCTCTTGTATGTGTTATGTAGAAATGCATAAAACATTTTTAGTTTGAGTATTCAACCATGTTCTCTTTTTTACCATAATCTTGTGCAAAAGTCTCATAGTGTACATCAAAAACATATTAATTGTGTACAAAAATCTCATAATGTACCTCAAAAATATATTGTCCAATATGTCAATAATACATTCAACTTTGTTCAAAATACTATTTGTCTAGTTTGTCACTAAGGGGCATGAAGATATTCGAAAGATCCATTTATGGCCTTTTCAATGACCTTTCATATGGCTCTGGCCAATTCCAAACCAACTTTGGACAGACAATGCGCTTCCTTTTTCTTACTCCTATACACATGAGAGGGAGAAATATGAATGAAATATGAGATGAACTTATGTATATCGTGATAGAGTGGATGTAGAGTATAATTATGTAGAGATGTTGTCACATTCATGTAGCTAATGATAAGATTTGAATCCTCATATGTTAAATATTTGAATAGATTTGCAAATATATTTCAGGAATAGCCCTAGAATCTCAAGAAGAATACACAAAAACATTCACCACAATATTAAACACAAGAAATAATCAAAACCCTTGAGGTAGAGTAACACCATATATTATTCCTTATGGAAGGAATGCACTCTCAATAAATACTTCCTTGTACAACAACAATATTCTTAACCATCCTCCAATATATTGCATACACTTCTTTATATAGCATTCTCTATCTTCTAGGAACTTTCTAGAGAAGGAATCTTCTACAAAGCCTATTTATTATATCTAACTACCATAGTGGGTCTTATTTAATAATATAATAGAGCTAGTCCACCTTACATTGAATGGCTCCACTAATAATAGATAACCTCATATATTACCTCCCTAGGTATACTACACCATATACATTGATCGAGAGATATTTTTTCCTTTCTAAAAAAATAAGAGTTTTAGAGACATAAATTCACTATAATTATTACTTTTTGAGCCAAATTTGTTGTGAAAGAGTTGGAGTGATTCTCTACATGGAAAAGAATTTCCTTGGAATGCACTGAATAAATCCCAAGGAATGTCCTTGTGGAAATGAGTCTCAAATATGCTCCTTGGAGAATGGTCCTTTTGTTGGAGATAAGGTGCAGGATTTCCACGATGGAAAGGTAGTGTGAGAAGGAGAGGGATTTCCATTTTGAAAAAGAAAATAATTTTTTGCGATTCAAATGCCCCATGAAACAATTAATGGAAGGGCTCTAAAAGAAGTAGTGTTTGGATTTTCTATATATTATATTAAAGAGTTTGAATAGTGTAATAATAAACTATTTTATTAATATATGTGATTTTTTTTATATTTACTCTATTATATTCACTTTATAAGTTTACTGAATTATGTTAATTTTCTTTTTAATATTAAATTTAAATTTTTTTATCATGAATATCATTTATTATTAAATTAATTCAAGATCAATATTCATTATAAACATTTATATTAATCAAAAATTGAAGACACTCTAATATTCTCTTCATAAACTCATTTAATTATGTTAGTTTTCTTTGTAATGTTAAAATTACACTTATATATTATTATATATTATTATTATTAATTTAATCTTCTTATCATACAAGTTGTAGGTTAGGAAAATCTCAACCCAACCACTAAAATGGCAACAACTAAGGGACAATATACACCATGCCACCTTGATATAGGTTATGCACTTAGAGGGAGACTATGTCACTCTAGCTAGGTGATCCCGATGACCGTAGGGGTTTGAGATGAATGGAAGGGAAATAAGAGAAGTACCCCCCTAAAGGATAATGATGGAAGAGGAAAGATGGTTTTGATAACTTGTGTGTGGATGTTTTAAGGTTTTCAATTCTTTGGATGCCTACAAAGGGTGTTTGTACCTTCAAAGAAAAACCACACTTGCATATAGTAATGTTAGGTGGAAAAACAATTTAAGATTGATTTCCATAATTGCAGCAATAATAAATGATATATATCATCACATAAAAGATAATAAGGATTGCAATATTAGTGCTAAAAATCCAATTGAATAAGAACGAGACAAGCTAGTAAAAACTAGTTTACCTCAACAATGATAGAACAAGACTTCAACAAAAAACTCCAGGTTGTTAGAAAAAGATAACTACATCAACCTTATGGCTATAACAAACTTTTTGTTACAACAACATATTTAACCACTAAAACTTGATCAAAGCTTGCCAAAGGATGTCTTGTACTTAGTATATTATGTGTGGAGATGTTAGGCAATTTATAATGGTTAAATTAGGAGTTACTAAAGAGTTTGTTTAGGGTTTTCTACAACCCTAATGGTTGTAGGTTAAATTTTTAACAACAACTAGAAATACCTGGAGAAATCAAACATCCTAGTGGATTAAGTAAGCATTTATAGCATAGATTTGATTCCACCGGGAAAACTTCAAAATCATGAAATTTCATGTTTCCCAAAGAAACAATTTTATATCTCCTATGTAACAAGTGATGACTATACCTTTAATGATTAGATTAATGTAGTCAATCAAAGAAATATCTAGAGGTACTCCCTCCTTGGGGGTGTAAATCCTATTACTCCCTAAGGCAAGTATCTCTACTTAGGGTTTAGGCTAAGAGGGTGTATGCACTTATACTTCTCTTAGTAAATCCTTATTAAATAAACAATAATTAAGTATAAAATGATGGAGGCTAAGCTGGGGGTGTATGCCCTTATACGTCCCACATATCTCTAGAAAAATAACCTAGACTTGAATAAAAAATGATATCACAAAGTAAAATCCTTACCAATTCAAGGAAAAATGCTAAGACAAACCATCAGAATAGCAAAAGAAGATCCTTCCAAGGCTAGAACATCACTTCCACCAACCAATAACTAAGAGATTATCTATACAAAAGAGAAAAAGAGAGAAAATACCCAAAGATAGTAGAAATTTCAGTTCAAGTATCCTCTCAGAAGAGGAGATTTATCTCTTTAAAATGAGATCTTATGATCTCTATTTATACAAAATGTCTCCAAAATAGTTTTTCCACATAATATTAGGATAAACCATAATACTAGGGATCGAAAACCCTAATATTTCCCCTTTTACAAAATAATATTTAACAATTCACTTAAAATTTGCTTTTACACAAAAAAAAACCCTAACTTAAGGTGACATCACCTATTTAGGGGACGTTTTGACACTAGGAGCAAGTCGTTGGTGTTGGAGGAGTGTAGTTAGGCTCCCCAAAGCCACATGTCAATCACACAAGTCATTTTCTTCATGTTTAAAGCCTCATTCTCCTCAAAAGATAATTTTCCCAATGAATGGTAACCTCACCACCAAACCCTATCCCCCTTAGGTGACGTCATGCCACCAAAGGTGACATTTTACCTCTTCCAAGAAAAACGTTTGGTATGTGAGGGCTAGGTCATGTTCTCCACATTTTAATCTAGTCCTCTGAAGGTTCATCTCTCACATCTGGCATGCATCCCCTTGGCATCGACCTTTGTGCTTCAAGCTCCATGGAATCTCAAGTTAGCCTTGTTCCTCCAAAATTCTCCACCAACTAGGTCCTACAAAAACAAATAAGCACACCCTCCAAGGATATCAATTCAAAATATCATGATAATTAAATAAATTCAATAAATGATCCACCTAAGCATGTGCATCAAAGATTACCCTCTCAAATAATTAATTGCTCGAAGACATTATGCAACTTGCCAAGCTTGGATATGTGAGTATTGATGAGGTTTTTTATTGAGTAGGTCGCCCTTCCTAGGTCAAGGAGTGTTTCCCAAGTGATCCTTTTATAAGCCATGTAAAGTGGATGAAGTGGTTAAGGATCAAGACTCATTCGGTATGGGGTTCATTACATATAAGGGGTTGTAGTGTCTCATTCATGGGTGCCTTTGTAGAGGGTGTGTGGCACCTTCGTTTCCAATGAAATTATTCCAATCCCATCATTTTTCCATTCTTCATCTATTTCATAATATAAGGATAAGTTGAAGGCCACTGTCCTAGCGTGGTGTCGAGATAATTATACTGTCMGCCAGAAATACCTAGCAGAAATGAGATGGTTGGCTCTTAATGGTACCCCCTTTCTCYMATCTATGCAATTGGGAGCCATTACCCTAGCTTGATGACCATATTATGGCAATGTCATACCACTAGATATATATGATCATGATAKATCGTCTCGTGATGAKACCTCCTATCCTCCAACTAACCCTTTAAGCATTCATAATCATATTTCTTGTGGGTCCCCCTTTTCTTACATATAAGTGTTTCATCGCTTTCTTGGGTGATCCCTGGGAGAAGCATATGGAAAKTTTATAAGTAGAATTTTATCTTTTACCCAAAAACAAWCCCTCTGGGCCTTCAACCCCTTCTTTCCATTTAATTAGGGACAAGCCCTTCTTGGGTCAATACACCCAAAATCCCAAGAGAGAAGGAAATGGAGGGTTTAAATGATGAAAATTGGWWAGTATGATCATGAATGATGCAATGGATTTTCAAGGGATTTCTCAGTAGMAAACTCATCAAAAGGAAWGACCACTTTCTAGGGGAAAATGTCAACCACCAAGGTGAAGCAGGGAAAAAGGAATAATGTACAATAATATGTCATGAAACATAAAGTAGTATAAGATACAATATACTCAAATGCCTGAAATATTTAAATGACACTGACCATAATACCTCACATGTACCTCATGGAGCAAGGCCCATTTCCTCCCCGAAGCTAGCAGGTGTGGTGGATGCTATCTGAAAATATGGACCTATGTGGTGGTGAAAAGGGTATCCATATGTGAATGTGTACACTCATGGTCATGTAGTCTCTCGACACTCCATATTTGCAACATGAGGGCTTTGAGACATAATCTATTTAGTTATCCCACAAAATGGGGATAACATCTGGCTCCTACTTGGGGACATGTGCTTGTCGTAGAGTGCATGAGAATCGAAAAATCTCCTAGTAGAACTATTCCTTAAAAAATTCATATAAAAGCATCATATCGTCTAGGGTGTAGATATTACACTTTATCTATATATATAGAAATAAAAAATGAAAACTAATCTAGAAAATAAAATTTTGACATTTTTTCAAAAATCCCTAAACTAAGCATGAAATCAATATGCAAGTAGATAAAAATGAAAATTAAATGCATCTAAACTAATATGAGAAATTAAGATTCAAATGTAGGGGAAATAAAGATGACCTACCTACTTACCTTAGGCCTTGGGGCCTTGAAGATCAAGTGATGGATGATGTTAGGTGAAGTCATAGAACTAGTGCAATGAGTTGATCATATCATCAAAGTATCTCCCCCTATTCTTAATCATATAATACAACAAAGATAAGTCAAAGACATAATAATCATGAGTATAAACACACATATAATTGATCATAAAATAAAATTCATGGAGATGGGTGGGAGGGATGAAATCCTTCTACAAAGAATATCTGCCATTGTGATCATGCAAGGAATCCTGCCTGAAATGGTAGCCACAAGATCAATAAATCCATCTCTGAAGGGGGATACTATATATATATATACGAAGGCCCATATTCATCCCCCTCAACATGATACCTACTTATTAAAGACCAAGCTGGACATAGTGTAATAAGTAGAATGACTCCCCATTTGAGTACTTGCTCCTCGAAAAGTGGATTCATAGGAAGGAAGATTCCAACCTCCTACCGTAAGATTTGTTTGATGGATATGACTGCCACAAAACGAAGAGGGGGAATAATGAGTTAAGACAGAGGGTGGAAAATATGAAGACATGTCTGGCATACCATGAGAGAAATGATTAGAGACCCAAGGCATTGACTGAGCATCATAATTCTGCATACCATTATGAAACACAGATGGATTCGTCCCCATGAAATGAGTGAATGACATGGGGAAGTTATCATTAAATGAGGGAGCCAAAGGGACTCCACTATCCATGATAATGACAACTCAAGGCACCGTATAAAATCATAATGTCAACTATTAATCAAATAGAACACCCAAACTAATCAAAGGACTAATATTCACACAAAGAAGATAAAGTGGCTGAAAGGGACCTCCCTCTCTAAAGTAGGTATGCCTCACCCAAGAGGGGCCTGAGACTCCACTGCTAAATATCGAAGGAAACATAATCAATTATAAGGGCCCTCATGGGCTTAACAACCCGTCAGTCAAATTCCCCTGAAGAGGTAATCCTCCATAAAGGTTGTGTGTTGTTCAACCCTTATCTGACCTAGGGTACCTGCAAAGCAACCCCTGCAAGTAACCTATGTGGTACCTAAGTCAAGAAACTGAGAAACCAAAGTATAACCGATGCACAGGAGAACATTCGTAAGTTAGGTCCACCATATGGGCAAGGTAGAAGATCCTAAAACCTTGAAAGCACTGCCTCTCATAGAGGTAAGGGCACTAGAAACATCCCCATATATGAATAGATGCCTAGAAATAAATTTGATGCTAAGAAGGTGTAGGGGGGATATCCCTCAAATGACCTGACGCAACCTTATTCTTAACTCTGGTGTAAACGAAGCCTCCTGATATTACCGATTATACAATGGATTTCTCCACTACCTTAGTGATCCAAAAATGGATCTTCACACCAAAATGGGTCCAGGAAGGCCTAAAAATCAAAGTGTTCAATATGGCTTCGAAATAGATTTGTGCATAGGCCTCATCGATACAAACCCAATGCAACTTGAACGGGATCAAATGAATGTTGTATGCAACAGATATCGCAATCTATTCATTTTTCTAAACAGGCAAAATTTGATGATTGTGCAGTCCATACAGTCCGTACATTGTTTATGTGCCATGTAACGTCCCCGAACATCCATGTCAGGCCATGCTATGCTAGAGAAATTTTTCATTCTCTCTGCGGAACATACTGTAACATACCCAATATCCAACTGAGTTATGCAACATAAATTTTTCGAACTGCATGTAATTAAAATATATACACATAGAACTCTCGCGAAAGAATTAGATATAAAATGTAAATAGACAAATACATCTGTAAATACACGGAGTCACACTAAAATAACAGTAAATATATACATGCAACATATACAGAAAATACCCATAAAAATAAACACAGTTATAACCGCACATATGATAACCCATAACAATAAGTACGTAAATAACAATGGAGCATGTAAATTTATGACACAATTGGCACTTATCTTGGTAAAGATGTCACCAAATGCATGCAGACATTCCACGAACCTGTCAGCCTTAGACCACATTGTTCATCACTCTCAACACTGATTCACCCCTGAGCTAGGACTAAAATCCACCTGGGTAAAGGGATTCCTAACCAGGCTAAAGGCTCATAGACAACAAGAAAGACTCCTTCACAGGTGCCAACTCAAACTAATATCCTATAGTCCATCATTCCCCACATTCCTATCCCACCCCAAGAAGTGTGCCCCTTCTCTTCTCAATAGTCCTTTGACTGCCCCACTCCCTTTTCGGGCTTCAGCAACAGGCTAGACAGGAAGTCTCCAAGCCCTGTAGTTGTAGTTTAGCACCTTCAGGAAGTCAATTCCCAACAACTCTCTCAACTATAGATAAATTTATCACGGGCCTAACAACCTGCTTCTTCAATATCCCACGGGCCTGACAACCCGCTTATTCAGTCGAGCTCCTCAGCTAACCAGCTACAAAAATAGGTATGGCTATGGATACGAGTTCAGGTATAGTCATGAAGATATGGAGGATAGCTCCATGGGTGTGTGAATTATCATGGATGATTGACTAGATGATTGAATGATGGCAGGAATGATAGATGGAATGACAGAAAAGATGGGAAAATGAACTAAGTCCCAACAATATGTATGCATGTCCCCAACTTGACACTTGTCATGTTGGGAGCTACTTTGGCCCACTTTTAGCCAACTTTAGAACTTATGATAAAATAATTATCCATACTTTATGATTTAATAAATATTAATATAATATTCCTTTTTGGCTTAAGATCCCTAACTTAGCCGTTTTCCTTAACTTTTATCCCTACCTTTTCCCTAACTAGTGGAGTTTAGTGCCCCATCTCTTTTATCGTGGTCGGTCTATGCATAGTGATGTATTTTATATTAATTATGAGACATATACAAAAATAGTTGCACTAGCCTTTAACATCTAGGCCCTCTGGCCTAATCAAAACATAAGCATGCTAGCTTATAATAGCTGGATCACCAGCCTATAAAACGTAGCATATACACAAAAGGCTACCGAGCCTCAAATCACATGCACTTATGTTGTTGCGCGTAGTATCCTGGAATGTGCAAACTTCCTCATTTTATTGTGCAGTACATGCACGCACTATGCCATGAAATGTGCATATCAAAATGATATCAAAACAACTCACCATATTAAGTACACTTTCATTTACATTACAATTGGGTTCGGCCTAGGGATATTATATGGAAGCTGACTATATAGGCCGTATGACCGTACAGTGACATGGTAGGTATAGTGGCATGCTGACTGGGAAAACACGTAGGAAGACAGGTGGTCAAATTGGGATTTGACATATGGCATATTATTTGGTGAATAACATGGAGCCACGTGGCCCAGTCTTGGGCTACCATCTCACACCCCTCCATTGGTCAGATAGTTTGGGAACAAAAAATTATGGACTCCACCAGAGTTGAACCCATGACCTTCGGTTCAGGTCGATGCGTTTTGGCAGGGCTGGGCTACAAGCCTGCCCACATTGTTACTTATACAATATAGTGTAAACATTATATTTATGTTGCAATGTATGTCATGTCGGCGGAGAAAAGGGTTGGGGCCTAGACCCATCCCTCAATGCGTCACCATATACCATTTCCATATGCCTGCTTCATATCACCTTTGCTGCAAATTTTAGCCTCGTTCCAAGTGTTCATCCCGTGATCTATGCTCTATTGCGATCACATGTTACTACCACATGAACTATGGCTTAGGCCTCAAAAACTATAGCGTGGATTCATGGGTTAGTGTCGGTCATCCAGGATAGCCCACTAACCAAGGCGCATAACCAATATTTTACCACCAGGGGCTAACAATTATGGTGCGTGGAGACTTAGCCCGAGGCCACATGGCCACAACATACGACTAGGAGACAGGTTCAGAGGGGGGGTAAGAAGTCAGCACCACACCAGGGTCACATGGAGGGCGCGTAGGTGACTAGGAGCCATAATATAAGGGTTTGTGCCCTAATTTTGTCCCAAAGTGGGTTTTGTAACTTTATATTATGATTTTTAGTGATGTTTCAGCCAGTTTTGGGAGATTTTGGCCATTTTTGGAGGATATGGAGCCCTTTTTGAGGCCATATCTTGGGGGTAAGTTGGTAGTTTGTTGCCAAATTCAATACTATATAAACCAAACATTCTTGGAATCCTAGAGGAGGTTCAAAACAGATAAATTATGAAGAATTTAAAAGCCAAATCCATTTTTATGCAGGGAACCCATTGAGGAGAGCATCTTTGTGGGCCATTTCTGGGAGCTTCGTTCATCCGTTTTTAGTGTCGTCGGTTTTGATGGCTTCTTGAGATCTAGAAAAACATATCCAAATAATTTTGTAATCCATTCAGAACTTTTATGATGTACTTTTTAATATTTGAAAATAAATAAGAAATCCTCACCCACTGAGACAAAGTCTCAGAGACGTAGGCGAGATTGTTGAACTCCGTTATCAAACTTTGTGTTCTAGTTTGTTGCTCCTTATGTTTGATTTCTAATCTTCATTTTTTCTTGTGGCTTCTATGTTAAACCTTTAATTCTTCCTCTTTCATCAATTTCCTAAATGGTTAATAAAATCATTCTTTTAAAACTCAACCATAGTCTTTAAAAGATATTTTTGGATCAAGTGGTATCAAAGCTAGTTGACAGTTGGTTTTTGAGTTTGCATGATTACCAGGGAAAATATGAA
This sequence comes from Picea engelmannii, assembly GCA_009831015.1. NCBI lineage: Eukaryota > Viridiplantae > Streptophyta > Pinopsida > Pinales > Pinaceae > Picea > Picea engelmannii. The sequence goes on from ML816782.1 coordinate 22,582, forward strand.
TCGTGGTGAAGATGAGCTTGTTGAAGAGAATCTTGATATTGTATCGAGAAAGAGAACTTTTCAAAGTGAGAAGATGGCATCGGAAGAGGGACTTTCTCATGAGGAGAAAGAGTTTCAAAAGACTTTCTTTGCCATGTCGAAGATGATGAAGGTTCTATATGAGGATTACTTGGAACATAAGAGACCGATTCTAGGTGAATCTTCAAAGGTCAAAAGTGAAGAAGGAGAGGATCCTCATAAAACCCCTCCTTCACCTCCTTCTTATCCATCAACGTCTTCTTCTTATTCAAGTTAAAGTTCCAAATCCACCGCAAGAAAACATTCTCATAAACATAAAAATGAAATTCCTTTACTTAAGATTGATGTGAAGTTTGAATTACCCATGTATGATGGTGAAGTCGATGTAGAGAGACTTGATAACTAGGTCAGACAGATGGAGGTTTATTGCAGTGTGCAAGAAATCAAGGATGAGGCAACTCAAATCAAATTGGCCTCGCTTCGACTTGCGGGAACAACACTCATTTGGTGGCAAAGAAAGTTGCAAAATGGCACGCAACAAGTGGGTAATGTATTTCCATCATTGCAAGCTTTTGTTTCTGCACTTAGAAAAAAACATTATCCTTTGGGTTATAAAGAGAAGTCTTTAATTGAATGGCAAGGCCTTAAACTAAGAAATGGACAAACAATGCAATAATACATAGATGGATTTCGTAAAATGGCATTAATGTTGGACATTCCATTACATACCCAAGAAACTCTTATGAAGTATATAGGAGGTTTACCTTCAAATATTCATAACACTATATTTATGTTTGGACTTACTAATATTGATGAGGTTTTTGTTCAAGAAACATACATTGAGGTAGGGAAAACAAGAGTTGGTGTATCAGGAGAATCGTCTTCAAGAAAAGAGGACAAAAGGAAGTGGAATGGCAAGAAGGAAAATTCAGTGGAAAGCCCTCTTGCAAGAATTGCAAGAAAGAAGGGCATGATGATGACCATTGCTGGAAATTGCATCTCGATAAGAGATCGAAGTGGTTCAAAGAAAGGAAAGCGAGGAAAACAGTTGTAGCAACAACACGACCAACAAACTTGGGATCGGATTTGGGGGATGAATCTAAAATATCAACGATTGGTTCGACAGGTAAATTTGGTGATGAATTTGATTCTAGAAGTAAATTGTTTCATATAAGGGTCATTATGAGGCATACTAAGGTCGACACATTGATTGATAGTGGATCTCAATCTAAATTGATTTTAAAGGAAGTGGTTAAACAATTGGGATTAAATACTCAGATGCATCATAAACCTTACTCGCTTAAATGGATAAGAAATAATCATAAATTGCACATAACAAAGAAATGCACATTCAAGTTTGAAATTTCATTTAAGTTTGTGGATGACGTAACATGTGATGTGGTGCAACTCAATGAATGTGGAATGGTCTTAGGTAGTCCTTATTTGTATAATCGCAAAACAATCTTCTATAGGGAACATAATCAATATCACTTAATGAAAGAAGGAAAGGAATATGTTGTACATGCTCATCACTTCAAAGAAAATGAATCTCTTCAAAAAATGGAACAATTAATAAAGGAATATCATACAAGAAACACACCTATAATTGTCCCAAATCAAGTAATCTATCTTAAGAAAGAACAATAGATGATTGTAGAATGGAAGATCAATCACACTTTTATTCAAGATAAGCTAATGTCCTGCAAGTATTACAAATATATTAGCTCATTTGCAGTCATATTTCTGATGTTATCATTAGTAATGTTGTCAACATTAATGGTAGTGGCTTTAGTAATATGTGATAGAGTAAAAGTGGCTAACAATATGCTATCAGTTATCATGGTTGTTTTACAGTTGATCTTGATGAGACAGTTGCACAGGATAGAGTTTAAAGACAATGAACAATTGGGATGGTCTATCCCATAATTGATGTTTGTTTAGTATCCTTTTGGAGGACCAAAAGGTCTTAATGGGGAGGATTGATCCAAAAATGGATCCTCGAACCAAAATGGGTCTAGGAAGGCCTAAAAATAAAAGTTCTCAGAATGGCTTCAAAACATACATGTGTGTAGGCCTCATTGATACGAACCCAACACAACTTGAATGGGCTCAAACGAAAGTCATATGCGAAATATATCACTATTTGTTAGTTTTTCCACATAAGAAAAATTTGATGACTGTGCAGTCCATACAGTTCATACAGTGTTGACGTGGCAGCTAATTGTATAGGTCATATGGTTGTACAATGATGTGGTAGGTATAGTGGCATGTTTACTGGGCAGACAAGTAGGCAGACAGGTGGTCGAATTGGGGTTTGACATGTGGAATATTATTTGGTGAATAACATGGTGCCATGTGGCCCAGTCTTGGGCTGCCACGTGGCACCCCTTTGTTGGTTAGACAGTTTGGGAAAAAAAAATTATCGACTCCACAGGAGTTGAACCCATGACCTCTGGTTTGGGTCGGTGTGTTTTGGTAGGGCCTGGATACTAGACTTCCCACATTGTTACTTATACAGTATAGTGTAAACATTATATTTATGTTGAAATGTATGTCCCATCGGTGGAGAAAAGGGTTGGGGCCTAGCCCCAGCCCCCGGTGCATCACCATGTACCATTTCCACATGCATGTTTCATATAAAATTTGGCATGGATGCTATCCCTGGTCCGAGTGTTCATCCCATGACCTATGCTCCGGTGCGGTCACATGTTACTACCACATGACCTATGGCTCGAGCCTCCAAAAATATAGCATCGATTCATGGGTTAGCATTGGTCAGTCGAGCTAGCCCATTGACCAAGGTGTGTAACCAGGGTTTTACCACCAGGGGCTAATAGTTATGGTGCGTGGAGACTTATCTTGAGGCCACATGGCCACAACATACGACCAGGAGCCAGGTTCGGAGGGGGGGCAACAAGTCAGCGCCATAACAAGGCCACATGGAGGGGGTGCAGGTGACCAGGAGCCCAAAGATGAGGGGATGCACCCTAATTTTGGCCCAAAGTGGGTTTTTTAACATTATATTATGATATTTAGTGATTTTTCAACCCGTTTTGGGAGATTTTGGCCATTTGTGGAGGATCTGGAGCCATTTTTTAGGCCAGATCTAGGGGGGGAGTTCGAAGTTTGTTGTTAAATTCAAGTCTATATAAACCAGAGGTTCTTGGCAGCTTAGAGGAGGTTTAGAACAGAGAAATGTTGAATAATTGAAAAGCCAAAGCCATTTTTATGGAGGGAAGCCATTGAGGAGAGCATCTTTGTGGGACATTTTTGGGAGCTTCGTTCATCCATTTTCAGTGCCATTAGTTTTGATGGGTTTTTGAGATCTAGTATAACACAACTAGATCAATTTTTGATCTATTTGACACTTTTATGATTTAATTTTGAAGCTTTGAATAGAAATAAGAAAGCCTCACGCACTGAGACAAAGGCCCAGAGACATAGGTGAGATTGCGGAAATCCGTTATCAAACTTTGTGTTATGGTTTATTGTTCCTTATGTTTGATTTCTAATCCTCATTTATTCTTATGGATTCTATGTTAAACCTTTAATTATTCCTCTTTCATAAATTTCCTAAATGGTTAATGAACTCATGCTTTTAAAACTCAACCATAGTCTTTAAAAGATATTTTTGGATCACTTAGTCAGACAGGTATTTTGATTTAATAGACTTGGATAAGTTTACTCACAAAATCCTATTCCAAGGCTCTAAATCCTAAACTAGTTTGTGCACCCTGGAAAATAAAATATTTACTAATCAATTTTAAATTATACCGTTAATTTTAATGGCCTTGCTTACTCAAAAGGTGTGGTCATGAAACTAGTGATATTATGAATCAACAAGTAAAATAAATGAATATGAATACAATGCAAAGTCCTAACTTCAATTTCGAATAAATGATATGCTTTTCAAAAATGCAATTTTCAATTCAATTATGCAATTCTAAATAAAATGCAATCTTTCTTTACATGCACTAAGATAAATCACAGACTCAAGAGATCAAAATGTAAATCAATGTAAAATGCCTAATATTTTTTAATTTTCTATATAAAAGAATGAAAATGCAAGGACTAAACATCAACTTGATATAAAGACTGTACTATGTATAGACAAAGACAACCCAAGTAAGATATCAAGGAGAAAAACACCCAGCCCAAGGTGCAAGGATAATCAAAATTAAAAGATGATGAGAAAGGCACCACCTAAAAATTAAACCAAAGACAGATTTCCTGTCCTTCACAGACACTTAACAGTCACCATAGAGACCCAAGAAGACTCATCAATCATCAAAACCTATCTAGCAACCACCAAACCCAACAATCAAGCAATGAAAGTTGATGTACGCGACAGTTCAAGGGAATAACTTGTATGTAAGAAAGTTGCAAAAATAGAACAAATGTATGTACATGTTGTCCCTTGGTTATGGAAGCAAGCAAATATCAAGGAAGAAAAGGAAAAATGTGAATTTCATGAAAGACACAGTGATTGATACTGGGTCGAAGTGAGCAAAAGAGCAGAAAAAAACAAGCGAAGTAAGAAAAAGAAAGTCGTTGGACGAGGAGATCGAGGATGACAGATCAACAAGGAAGATGGATCGTCGACAACTCATCAAGCGGAAAAATCCATTGTTGGATGCTTTGGAGCACCGTGCAAGAAGGAAAGAAAGACAGGCTCGAAAAGCCCTAAAAATGGGGGTCAAGTTGACCTAGGGTTTTAGACACCTAGGGTTTTGGTATCTAGGGTTTTGACATTTAGGTTTTGGCCTAAGGATGTCAGCGAGCTACTGTAATGTATAAATAAAAACCTCGATGAGGGAAGAGGGTTGGTTCTAGTTTTTTTGTTGGCACAAGTGATTATTGTTGTGTGAGAGAGAAGTGCTAGGTGTAAGTGCCTTCTGAGATTGTAAGATCTTCAGCTGGGTGTGGAGATCAATCCTGCAACTAGGTGTGCAGGAAGGGGAGAGACAGAGAGGAGAAGAAAAAGAAGATATTATCTCTAAGAGCGCAGACAAGAATTGTATGATTCATATTAATATATTATAAAGAACAGTTATGTGGATGTAGCCCTAGAGAGAGGGTGAACCACGTATATCTTGTGTTGTGTGTGATTGATGCTTTGTTCTTTTCCATTTGATATACTTCTATTCCAATGTTGTGTTAGATCTGATAGATAGTTGTGTGGAGTAGATATGAGATGGTAAGTGATATATAAATGTTGTATTGTTCTTGTATTAGATCCACTTGGTATTCCCTTTCATTGTATACATCATTGTCCTACAACCCCCCCAAAAATTCTTTGGGTGAGACTGCATGTGCCTCATAGGTGTTTCTGAAAGGGCCAGTAGTTAGGGCTTGTTGGTGTGCTCTTGGAGTTGAACGCTGGGTCTTCCCCTGTGCCAACAAATGATTCAGTTGTTAGGGAAAGAATCTTCTTAAGGGATCGCCAAGGTGGTTTCCATCAAAGACAGTGATTCATAAGTGGATAGAGGAACAAGAAAGGGACTTCATTGAATCCCAGAACAAGAAACCTAATATTAGTACAGAGGATTGGGTAGGGAAATATATATTTACTGATATCCATGAAATTTTCTTTGGAGGAATCCATCGAGAGATATATGGGTGGTTAGCTAGGTTAGAAGATACCCAGTTTGAGATCATATCTAGACCTTCTGTGGTTTGGACATCAGCGTTGTTCAAGAAGGTAAAGAGAATTGATAATGTCGTGTCACGAGTGGTAGATCACTGGTTTGATAGCACCATTGGAGGGTACATCACTGAGTTTGTTTTTGACAAAGTAGATTCATATAGCCAAGCAGAGAGATATTTCTTTAAGGGACCCAAAGGAAAAATTTTACACTTTCTAAAGTTGAGGATCAAGATGATATTGCATGAGAAGAACATATTGAATATATAGTAGTTGGTTAGATTGGAGAAGGGTAATGTTCAAGAACTCAGACAGTGACAGCGACACAGAGGCTGGATGCACGTGTAGTGGGAGAGCGTTCAGAGAATTTCCTCTTGCGAACTTGTTTAAGAAGAACTATGGGGATGAGGGTTTCTACAACAGAGAAGAGATATATCTGACGGAGGAAGAGCATCCAAAACCCACTAGGGAAGAGGAAGGGAAAGTTGAAGAACATCGCTGGGAGGAGCTAGAAACTTCAAGAACTACGTAAACTATTGAAGTGAGTACTATTATTCCTCCTGTTGATTCAGCAGTGTTAAGAAATTAGAGTAATCAGAGTGACCACATCATTTAGAGTACTATCACTAGTAGTCCACCACATACTCAATCAGGAAACCTAGGAATATTGTAACAACCCTAGTTAAATAGTTACTTAAGGTTTATCAAGTATAGTTAACTAAATAATTAACTGCCCTAATGTGTATTAGTTAAATGATGATTATTTATTAATAATATTATTTATTTATTTATTTATTGTTTAATATATGTTGATTAATTAATTAATTATTTAATTTATTAATTAACACATTTAATGTTTGGATAACAAATTAAAGGCTTAATAACTTTTAATTTATTATTAGAAAACTTTACGTATGAAGGAAAAGGGCATTGAATGGAGGGATAAGGTATTGAATGGAGGGACAGGGTATTGAATGGAGGGATAAGGTGGGTGGCATTAAATGAAGGTAGGAGGCGGTGAATGGGAGGAGGATATGAAGGGGCAGAGGCCTTCGGGAGAGGACTTGTGAAATTTTTGGGAGAGGAAACATTATTTTGAGAGAAGGACTATATTTTTGGTTTGGTATTTTTCTGGTTTGGTCTAGAGTTTGGGTGGACTGTTACAGGGGTGCACCAGGTTGCTGGGATTTTTGGGCTTGGGGGCCAGGAATCCTCACGGAATCCTAGATCTAGGGAGTCAGATAGGCTCTATTCCTAGTTGGAAAGGAGGAAAGATTCAGTTTTGGGCAGAGTTTGGGTAGAGTAGCAGAGAGGACAACCAAAGATTGGGGAATTAGCATCAAATAGAGGTATGTATTTTAGTGATTATGTTGTGTTACGTGATGGCTATGTGATTTATGTTCATGATGTTAATAAATTTAATTTCTGCTGAATAAATTATGGTTAAATATTGAAGATTAATTTGTACAGAATAACATTTATTTTCTCTCTATTTGTTTTACTTGTGTTTTATAAGGCTCTGTGGGGACAGAGACCTTACAAAGATCTATTGTAGATGAGATGAGGTTACCCACCTTTAGAGGAGATGGATCTAAAGACCCTGAGTAGCACTGATTTCTCCGCGACGCCATGTAGAGTATTAAGAATATCACTGACGAAGCTGTCAAATGAGCTCAGTTCAATACTACCCTAACAGATCACGCACTAAGCTAGTACATGAAATTTGTCCAAGGAGCTACACCCAAACCATTGAATTCCATTAAGACTTCACTAATTTTTGAATTCAATAAACCCAAGTCAGAATCACAGTGCATTACAGAACTAAAAGAAATCAAGCAGAGAATAGTTGAACCCATGTGGGAGTTCGATCAGAGATTTAAGACCTTGATAGGCCATCTGAGTTTTCAAATATGAGATGAGCAGAACAAGGAATGGTTCATTGTTTCTCTCTTACCACACATCAGAGTTCCTTTGATGCAATAGAATATTTCTTCGCAGGTTGAGGCATTGGAGATCGCAATGAAGTTAGAATAAGACCCTATGGGAGAATCAAGCTCAGGTATGACTCAAATCTTGAGTCAACTAACAAGTTTTTCTTTGTAGGTCGAAGATATAAACAAAAACAAGGGGAACGATAAAAGAGAAGACATCTGGTGTGTCAGATGAAAATTAGGAGGCCATGACAGGGAGAATTTTCCCCTATTTCATGAATACTTGGCCTCTGGAGCTCTGAGTCCTTTGAAGAAATTCACCCTACCGTGGTGCGAGGTATGTAGAAATAGACATCGCCATGGTGAGTGTTATTACATGAAAAATTATGTCTAGACACCCACAAATTTGTATTGCACGTTCTGTAAGTCCATGGGGCATGATGATATGGATTGTAGGGCTTACAACCTCATGCATAAAAGGTCAATGGATATATAAAAAATTCAAGTTGAAGTACAACA
>ML816782.1:39074-54827 GCA_009831015.1 Picea engelmannii
GAGAATAAAGCCATCGATACCATACAAATTTATTGGGTTCTAAATATAAAGAAGAAATTCATACCTTTTGTGTATGTGGCACATTATGTAGATTAAATAATTGCTCCATATGAAGTATCCATGTGATTGGGTCTTTGCCATCAAACTTCCTCATATCGATCTTAGGAACGTGGTTGGTCCTCAAAACAAATTTGGAATTTCTCCATTCTTCATTCACCTTCCTTGTGTCCTCATCATGAATTTCATGGGATAGATTTTCACTTTCAAGTGTCCTTTCTATTATGAAAATTTTCAATCCTTCCATGATATCCCATTTTAAACCCTCCATCATCTTTTGTACTTCATATTTTGTTACTATTTTCTTTTGTAAATCATTTATGTCCCTACGCATTTCTTCACCTTCATCAAGAGTCTATGTAGGATTATCTAGAGAGTTATTTTGTGTAGAAGTTACCTTTTTGGGTGGCATGTTGGCCAAGTATCACTTTTGAACCTTGATTTTGAGGTTGTTCTTCTAGACAATACTTATTCAGTTGTATCTCCAAAGTTTTGGCCCTTTTGGGTATGAAAATTTATTTTTTGTAGTTCTATAATATTTCTTCTCTGCAATTCTATAGGTTTTATCACAATTGGATGTGCCAAGTGGAATTTACGGTAACTTCCCCACAACTTGCTGATTTGTTTCCTTTCTAGGACATATCACATGTATAGCATGCCCCGCACAAAATAATCGATATAAAACTCTGAAACTCATACCACAAATACTAAAGACTGTCCACTATCTAATCAAACCAGTATCACTCAATTTGGATACTCTAGGAAGAAGTTATTATTGTTTTACCTGGGACACCTTCTTGAGACTAGTCAATAGGACTAGTTAGATACCCTATATTCCACAGGGTGTATCTACAAATGTAAGATGACCCGGAAGCTGAATTTTTTACCACAGATACCTTACTAATTTTTTTGAATATCATCTGGAGTTTAGGGTCTGAAATGTTACAGAAAACTTTTTATAGCGAAAATTCCACAATGAATCAGTTCAAGATGATTCTAGAACCCTATATTTCACAGCGAGTATCTATGAAATTATAAGGCCTCGAGAGTTGAAATGTTAACCCAACATACCTTGATCCATATAATAAATATCCTCCAAACCGTTCTTTCTGAAACGTTGTAGAAAAGAAGTTATAGCACAAATGCCAAGGTGTCTCAGATGTAGCAGCAAAAGCCCAAGACCTTGAGCTCTGATACCATATGTTAAGAACCAAATATCAATATAGCATAGAAAAACCTCAGAATAAGTACTCAATGCCTTGAAAAATAGATAAATTCAGATAATAAGCCTCTTCGAGGGGGAAACCTCCTTATTCCCACATAAATGTACAATTCCAAGATGATTCCAAATGAAAATGTCTCCTTGGTATATATAGGAGACTAGGAGGTATAATTTCAACTAATGGAATAAATCCGACATAAATAAAATAACATTACTAATGTAATATTCCCCAATTAAGGGGTAATGAGCTAATATTAAGGCTTAACACATTCAAAAATATCTTGGAGACAACGCTAATGGAGATTTGCAGTGTGAACAGGGATGACTGAGATTTAAGAGAACCAACAATACTATGGGCCTATAGAACCATTTGCAAGAAGCTAACAATGCAGACCCCTTTTAAGTTGGTTTTAGGTCTAGAAGTCATTGTCCCAATGGAATATTTGATACCAATCCTAAGAATCATTTCCTTTATAGGTATGGATGGAACTGACATTGTTCAAGAGAGGCTCGCGCAGTTGGTCGAGCTAGAAGAAGACAGATTTATTGCAAGATTCCATCATCAAGTACAAAAGGACAGAGAGAAGGACTACCATGATAGGAACATCAAGAAGAGGGCATTTAAGGAAGTTGATTTGGTATTGGTATATGACAGCAAGTTCATGAAGCATCCAAAAAAGTTCTGAACGCATTGGCTCAGACCATACGAGATTGCCTATGTTACAAAAGGAGGAGTTTCACAACTGAATACTTTGAATGGAGAATGGAAGGAAGGGTTGGTGAACAGGAGCCGATTGAAATTATATTATGAAAACTAGCTTCCTCGTGACTCTTAGTAAAAGAATGAAGAAAAGGGTATAGGTACCAGGTGTAGTTTAAACTAGGTACCAGACACAGAAAAGATAACCTACACAAGGAAGGGAGGCATGGAGCAGAAAGAAAAGGCTTCCCTACACAGTCTGAAGTCGCAGCAAAGCAGAAGGATTAGATATGAAGTGCTTTGGGATGAGTCACGGGTGAGTGTTGGGGGCCTTTTGGACCTTGGTTATGGAAGAAAGAAAATATCAAGGAAGAAAAGGTGAAATGTGAACTGCACGGAAGACACAGTGACTGATACTGGGTCGAAGTGAGCAAAAGAGAAGAAAAAATAGAGCAAAGTAAGAAAAATCAATCTGTTGGACGAGGATATCAAGGATGACAGATCAATAAGGAAGACAGATCATGGAAAACTCAACAAGAAGAAAAATCCATCGTTGGATGCTTTGGAGCACCACTCAAGAAGGAAAGAAAGACAGGCTGGCAAAGTCCTAAAAATGTGGGTCAAGTTGACCTAGGGTTTTAGACACCTAGGGTTTTGGTATCTAGTGTTTTGACACTTAGGTCTTGGCCTAAGGACATGGGTGAGATATTGTAATGTATAAAGAGGGAAGAGGGATGGTTCTATTTTTGTTATTGGCATGAGTGATTATTGTTGTGTGAGAGAGTAGTGCTAGGTTTAAGAGCCTTCTGGGATTGTAAGATCTTCAGCTGGGTGCAAAGATTAGTCATGTCACTGGGTACATAGGAAGGGGAGAGACAGAGAACACAAGAAAGAGGATCTTCTAGCTAAGAGCACAGAAATGAACTGTATGCTTCATCTTAATATAATATAAAGCACAGTTCTGTGGGCATATCCCTAGAGAGAGGGTGAACCACGTATATCTTGTGTTGTGTGTGATTGATTCTATGTTCTTTTCCATTTGATATACTGCTATTGCATTGTTGTGTTAGATCAAATAGATAGTTGTGCAGAGTAGATATGATCTCATAAGTGATATATAAATGCTTTATTGTTCTTGTATTAGATCCACTTGGTATTCCCTTTGGTTGTAAACATCTTTTTCCTGCAACCTCTCCATAGCTTCTTCAGGTGAGACTGCATCTGCCTCACAGGTGTTGTCGAAAGGTCCAGTAGTTATGGATTGTTGGTGTGCTCTTGGATTTGAACCCTGGGTCTTCCCCTATGCCAATAGTACATGAATGTCAAGCAAAAACCCATGTATATGTGTCAAAACCCAGCTAGGCTAAGGAGAAGGATGAAAAACGCAGATTCAGAGGGAACATATTCTGTGAAGAAATCATACGACAAGAAACACAATATGAATGAGATAAATCTAAGGAGAAAAACACTCCAAACCCCGAAAAACAAGATTTTATCCCTAGTATGGTTGCCAATTCTGTTATGAGGAAAATCTCTCTATGTCTAGGGGTAAACCACAATAGACAGAAATGACTGCAGAAATCAATTGTAATCTAAGGTATGATATATAAACAAATTTTATAACAAGACAAGTTAATGTTGGATCATGTTGTCATTGGTGCCAAAGGTTTGATTGACTGATGTCAAAGGATTGATGTCAAGTGATTGATTGATTTCAAGGGATTGATTGATGCCAAAGGATTGATTGATTGATTGATGTCAAAGGAACAATGTCTTAGCATACTAATGTAATATGTATTGTCCTTGAGGTGAATGGATTAATGTCAAGTGGAATCATAGTCATATGATTTCATGCATAGATGAAGTTGGATTAGTGAGTTGTTATTGATATGTGATGCATAAATGAAGATGTATCAATGAGTTGTCATTGATATGTGATGAATAGATGAAGATGGATCGATGTAGTTTATTTGATATATGATGCATAGTTTGTTTGTCTTATTATTGTCTTATCATGGTTAATAAGCAGTACAAATGGATGAACTCCAAAGTGCTTCTCTTATTTTGAAATCCCTCACACGAAGATGCTTTGTGGTTGAGTTATCCTAGAAGTATGGTTAGAGAACCCATGCTTATATGTGGAATAATGAGATGAAGATCAGTGAATTTGTTAGTGAAGCTATCCTAAATGGATAGTGCTTGTCATGCAATTTCCAGTGGTATGTGTAATGTCACTTAAATCCTCATGGTTTGAGAGTTATGTCCTTGTGAATATGAAGGACCCTCATATGTTGGCTTGAAGCCCCAAAAGGTCAAAGAAGTCAAAGTTCTTGAAAAGAATAAATCATTATTTAAATGATAAATTAAAGTAACAAAGTTAAGGAGGATTATTTAAATGATAAAGTGAAGTGGCAAAGTCAAGTAGGACTATTTAAATAATAAAGTAATGGAGAAATTTCTAATTATGGAAAGTGGTTAAAAGTGAGTTAACCCTAAAATGAGAAAAATGGATTAAGTGACCTAGAAAATGCTTCTAAGAAAGCCACTTGGAGAGTATTAATAAGAAGAAAGGGTCTCTTCTATATGATATATATTGAGCATGAATTGAATATCTATTCTGAGTGAGAGGAGATATGGAGGATCTCATGGATGCATCAAAGTTTTGGTAAGTTTTGGAAGTTCAGAAACCCTATTTTATGAGGTATATGTGGGTTGTAGTGAGCCGGGGAGAGTACACATGCAGGATGAATGAGGACAAAGCACATACAGTGGATGAATTCATGAAAACTTGTGCGTGAGCTAGTGCCATGTTATTGAAGACTGAATCAAGTTCTAGATCTGCATTTTATGGGCTCAAATCTGCAATAGAAACTTTGGTATGGTTACATTGTTGTCTTTATGGATACTCTTTCTTATTGTGTGGTGAATTCTTAAGGAATTCTTGGTATGGCTATTGTGATTTGGTTTATGTTGGTTAATGGAGTGATAAACACTCTTATGATTCAGTACTAATATGATTGTTATAGTATGTTGATTTCTTATACATGATTGTGTAGCATTCATATTGTATGGTTGAGGAGCATGAGTAAGTTGTTGGAGAGATTGGATGTGTTGTGATTGGTTATGGGTGATATTGTATAGTGAGATACAAAAGATAATGTTACTGAAGGTTCTAGAGGATCTGATCTCATCTTGAAGACAAAACCCTAAGTAATTCAAAAGTGATACACATGTTGTAGTACAAATTGGCCACATACATACGCAAGTTGTACTACTGATAGGGAGTGTACATATGCGTGTTGCACTACCAATAGGTTGCGTACCTGTTGACAGATTGATATATGTTGAGGATTTTTTCCTCATCTCAGTTGGTGCTGAGGGTGTAAGATGAGTCTTGCAATATAGAGATGATGCTATTATAGAGTTGTACTATATTCAGTTGTTTCTAATAACCCAAGGATTGTAGTCCGTAATAAAAATAAAATTGTACATACATCTTGTGTTCTTTGTGTTCCTTGTGGTGATGAATTATTGATGATATATGTTGTTGATGCATGTTCAGACTTAACTAGTTATAAATGACAAGAGTAAGTAATGAATTAATTGGTGATTGCTAACTAAGGATTTTTGTGTAAAGGGAAGTTTGGGGAAAGACCCCTACTCTGTTCAACCCCCCCCGCTCAATGTAGTTGGTGTGTCCAACAATTGGTATCAGAGCGAGCCTTCACTATAAGCCTTAACAAGCTTGGAAGAGATCTATGGACACACAAATGGATGATGAAGTTCCAATCCTTGAGAGTTCATTTGAAGGAAATGGGAGAGGGTATTTAGAAGGAAACCATTGGTGGATCGGTTTCCCTAAAGAACAAGTCAAAATTTGCAGCTCAAAGGGAAGGAAAGAAGAATGATGCACTGGCTCTCAAGACCATTCTTAGTGGACTGTCAAGCTCTATCAAATAGAGCATGGGACAATGCACTCCTGACAAGGATCTATGGATAAATCTAGAGGAGACATATCAAAGCAAGAAGAAATATATTGAAAACAACTCCATCAATACCAATAAAGGTAAAGAATCTCCAAAAAATGTTGGTTGCATTATTTCTAAATATGATGATGTTGGAAAAAATGAAGATCTTGAAGACATTTCAAATGAAGGTAAAAAATCATGTGATGATGTTGGAGAAAAGGAAGATCCTGAAGACATTTAAAATGAAGGTAAAGAATCTTCACAAACCCTTCATTGCAACAATTCAAAATGCGATGATGTTGAATATTTCTCTACAAGTGAAGAAGAAAATCTAGAAATAGTTTGTATAGAATCAATTGATTGTTAACCCATGGAATAAGTAGAAGAAAAACTATCAGATCTTAAAGATAAAGTTGAAAGGGGTCTATATGAATACAACAGTGACCATTACTATATAGACTATATCCATCTTTCGGATAACAATAAAAATTTTCTTAAGAATATTCAAAGGAACATCTTGCAGTAAAAGGAAATGCTCAAAGAACAAGAAGAGAGTAAAAATACTCAATTAGAAGAAAAGGAATAAGATATCACAAGACTAAAGAATGCAAAGAAGATAAGAAGATAGATGATGAAATTAGCAAAAGTATTGAAATTGTTGTCCATCTCAAGACCCAAATTGAAGAAGCCAAAAGGATAGAGGAGATATTGAAAAATCAAGTAAATGAAAAGGAATATTCATGTCATAAGTTAGAAGCTAAATTTATTGATCTTAGAAAGAAAGTGGAGAATTCAAACAAATTCTTGAATATCTCAACAATCTTGAATGAGATCTTGGAAAGCCAAAAATCACCAAAAGATAAATCAAGTCTTGGATACAGGAGAGAAGCTACAAATGTTGAAGAAAGCACCTCAAAGAAACATGAGGTAAGTCCCTCACTCTCAAAGGATGAAGACAATGTTGCAAGTCAACCATCTACACAAGGAAACTAAAATTTCAAAAGAACAAAGCAAGGAAGACATCAATAAGCCATCTTTAGACCTCAATAGGGATGGACACAAAAGTAAAGGTATGAAAGTGTTTTTCATGGAAAATGTTATTCATGTAATGAATATGGTCACAAAGCTTTGGAATGCATATCTTATGCAAGGAGACATAATGGAATATTTCATAACACCGTAATGAGTTGGATATGTGATCAAGTAGAACACATTTTTGTTCACTATCACACCATGGGATGCTACAACTGTAGTGGTTTTGGCCACAAATCCCAGGATTGTTGGAACACAAGAAGAGAGTCCATGATGAGGACCTCATATAGCATGACTAGAAGAAGGAATGAAGTTAGGAAGGGAAACGTTTTTGAAAAGATGAAATCTCAGAGATCAATTTCTGAGAAGCAAGGACACCTTCAGAAGTGGGTGAAGAAGACTGAACAACCAGAGAAGAATGGAAGCCTTAAAGGAAGCTCAAGTGTGTCATATTCAGAAGCATATGCAAGTTACAGCAGTAATAGTAGCGTACATACTCAGGTTGACCTTGAATAGGTCACATACATATGTGATTTGTCTATGCACCAAAACATGTATATGTGGTAAAGTCTTGGGAAAAGGATTATGCACATGGGTTGCAATTTGATGTGATGGTATAACTTGTGTTGCAGGATCTGACATTGTTTATTACAAGATGTAACATGGTTTGTTGTAGGTGGTAATGATTACATTATGGAGTACATATTTGTATTTATTATGGTGATATAATTTTGAGTCATGAAAGACTATCTTGGATGCATGGTACTAACCCTTGAGTATGGATTGAGGAATGTGTTATCACTCCAAGAAACCCTTTGTGGTTGTAGACCAAAGTTGATTGGTAACTTAAGAATATGGTAGATTTGGTATGCTTGGAACAATAGGATAACTCAATAGATAATCAAAAGGACTACTTCATACATTCGAATAAGACAATGCTTTTAGAACTCAATGATTAGACAACAAAGTTTGAATAGGAGATGAAGAATACTATTCTAGATAACCAAATACAACAATGTGCAGGGTCATACAAGATAGAAAGAAAACCTTTAGTTCAAGTTCATGATCTTAATAAGAAGATAACAGTTCTTAGAAGCTGAGCTAAACTGAAATAAAGTACAGAACGATGAAAATATGAGAAAATATGTCATTGAAAACAAAAGAGGATTTTGATTCTATTATCAATAAAGAGTCTAGTACAATAGCCAAAAGATGTCTCTTAGATTGCCTCCCTGTCTGTCTTAAGTCTGTATCTTTATAGATTTACATCACAGTTCTCAGATCCTAAAACAATGGATCTGATATTCTAAAAACAGAAAGTAAACTGTATTTACAAAAAACTAGGAAGAGATCCTCAAGATTAGGTCAATCCATATCTAAGAATAGTAGATTTCTAATGAAGTGAAGTTTTAGCCTCCCAAGGCTATTTGATTTGGTCCTCCAAAGATAAAATTGGAATTTGGTGAAGTGTGCAAGAACCATTTTCTGCCTTTGAAAAAGAATCCAAATGTAGTTGAAAAACCTCTTTTTGGCCTTATCCCTCAAAACTAGCCTTTGAATCAGACTTGATAATTCAACAACTCTCCATTTGAAGTGGTTTCAAACCATTCAAACTCAAAAAATCCTGATCTAGGCAAAATTTTGGTTATTATGGCCGTGACAGGCTTTCACCAGCTAATTTACCCAAAATTCCGCTCCTTAGCTGGTGAAAAGCAAAGCTTTCACCAGCGAACTAGCAAAATTCAAGACGGGTTAGCTAGTGAAAGTGAAATTTTTTTTAAAATCAAATTTCTGAGTCATGGAGAGTCTGTTTTACATTCTTGAATAGTCAATCAACATCTAGAAATCCTAAGATTTCCAATAGTGCTTTCAAATCTTCATTTGGAGCTCGGGAAGCTAGTCAAATTTTCCCTACAATATTAGGCATCATTCTTTAAAAAAAATGCCAGTGCATTTTTTTATTACTAACATCTGGCTCCAACTGGGATCGAGACCTCCCTGTGAGGTCTCCAAGAACCTGGAAGGCCATGTGCCTTTAGTATTGGGCATGGAGTCATTCAACCTTTGCAATTTATCATCTGGATATTTTCCAAAGTTTGTTGTTGTCTTTCCCAATCTTCTTTATCTGTAGCATGTCTTCTTCAAACTCCCCTGGAAATGTTGTTTGCACATTGATGTGGCATATGTTGTGGAAATATCTTCATTAAGAAGAAAAGTGTTGAACATAGGCAGGATGGTGAGATATGTAACCATGGTTTTGAAAATTCTAGGATAACTTCAACCTTGAAATAAGAGTATTGCAGGTAGCTATACTCCAAAATCGCTTTGCTCCAACTTAATTTTCCAAAAATTTATTTCTGTGGTTTCACCAGCTAATTCCCCTTACGATCTGCTAGTTAGCTGGTGAAAGTTTTGCTTTAAACCAGTTAACTGGTTATAATTTTTCTCTTTGCACTGGTGAAAGCTCTGTCTTTGGCCAAAAGAAACCTTTCATATTCAAAACTGTTGTTCACCAAAAACTCAGTGTTCTTTTGATTTATCTCCCTGCAAATTTACAACAACCTATCATTCTTTAGTCACTGTCAGATAAACTAAGATCCATGTCTGTACTACCATGTCCAACAATTTCATTAGTCGTAGCAACAACATTCTCCTCATCTTCTATAATTTCTTTTGCCAGTTCAACTTCTTCTGCACGCTCTTGCTGATCCTCTTCTGATTTCCTCTTTAGTTCTTGCTCAAATTGATGCCATAAATAGTCCTTGCTTATATCTTCCTCAAATGAATGATCAATAATGGATTCAGAGGTAATTAGGTCCTTTTCTTCCTCTCCATCGAGTTCATGGTCTATATATTCTTCACCAGGGGGAGAAGAATATGAAAGATCTGATCCTCTGCCCCATGTTGAATTTATATTGCCTTCCACACTAGATTATGATGAAGTTGCACTTTCTGTTGTTTTTATATCACTAAAGTGCATAATAGTAGACTTGGCACCATCATTGCTTTCACTCATGAGAGCCTTCGATTCACCTTTTGCTGGTGATGATTATGTTGTTGTGGATACTGTATGATGACAAGCACCCGTGCATGACCATATTGAATGTCCAAGAGATGGCCTGGTGTAAACAACAACTTGTGCCATATTTTGTGCTTGTCTCATAACAACCTGAGTGTTGTTTGAAATTGGACGCCAGATTGCACTAGACCTTGCAACTCTAGCCCTGCTAGCTTTAGCAATTGATGGTAACTAGGATCCTAATGCCGTCGCAGAATGATAAATTGTACTAATAAACCTTGTTCTTTCAATCCGTTCCCTAAAATAATTTACCCATGCTGATGCTCTGACTTCAGCACGCAAATCATCCATAGAAGTAGCTGAGAATGTAGGCACAAGATCAGAACCATTGATGACAGAAGTAATGACGGGCTCGCTTGACTCGACCAAATACCAAGTCATATAGGCAGCTGGAGTGAGTATTCCAACAACAGACATTACTTTTATCACACCCCAATTAATCTTCCCATCATTGAAAACTATGATGGTCAAACCCTGAAACATCATAGCCAAGAAGATCTATAAGCGATGAAACCTATGATACAAGTAGAAGAATGTTTGTTTTTCCACAAAGTGGGTTTTACCAATTCGGTGACTGTCACTTGAAGCCTTAACTCCTTTCTTAGGTTTAAAGAAAAATGGTGCATCCTTGTGCCATGGCCAACCTAGCTCAAAACAATTAAGGGACCAAAAATACTTATTGAAATCATCATAGTTCCGCCATGCAGAATGTGGTTGTTTACCATTATCACAAATTGCTTCTTCCGCTGCCATAGTTTCATATAATGGAATGATGACTTGCTAAAGAAAGGATACTCCAGCATCGCTAATGCAACTCTTGGACGGTTGTGCTAATTCTTGTCACAATATCTCTTATAGTTTTCTTGCCATATGATGAAATATGTGACAGATGCACTTAGGGAAAAAGTGAACATTTCCAGCTTCCCCCCAAATCAAGTAGTATAGAGAAACTAAAATCAACTTTTTTATCTTCTGCAATACTTCCATGTTATTCCGAACATGCATGCCCAAGTAGTTGCACCATTTTTTATAATTATCCAAAGATTTATCAAACACCGTGTGGATTTCTTCTTCATCCATATTCGGTTCAAGTTCCTCAGGGATACGAAGGCGAGCTTGTGCATGTGAAAGAAAGAGAACAATATATTCCCACTGGTTGATCACCAGGGATGATTTTAAGGATGGAAATTTATTTTAAAATGTGGAAACCTTGGTGAATCTTACTAATCCTTCATATGCCAAGTATAAATGTTTGGCGATAGTTTTGTAAAAACATTCAAATTTCTAAGGATTTTATATAGTTTTTATAAAATTTTGGCGATTTTTAAGGTAAAATAATTCTATCCTATAGAATTTGGGCGAATCATTTTTAAAATAGAGAATCTCTTTTTTGGAAAACCATGGAAAATTAGCCCATGAGAGAAATTTAGCCCCTAAAATCATCCCTGTAATGATCACATTGTCTTTCTGAAATCCAAAAATATATGGTAGAAGATCCAGAATATCCAAGCTCCGCATCTGAGGCATGGGATAATCATCAGACAACCTTGGCAAATCTATAGAATAACTTAATGTTGAAATTGCAGCCTTTACCTCTGGAAAATAGGTGATAGCATTAGCCACCACAGGTGCATCTAATGGTACAATGTTCTAAGCAACTACTCCTTCATTCATCATTGCATCTAATTCCATTACTTTATTCGTGGCTCTGCACTCCTGTCTTCTTGAAAATATGGAACAATAATGATATCTCCAATTTGATAGCAGATGTCTTTGAAGGGTAGAATTTGATTGTTTCTATTGATGCTCTGCCACCTGTCTTCTTATATTAGACTATCTTCAATCATTTTATTTACCACTGATTATGTGCCTCAAAATCTGGGATATACACTCCATTATTGGCTAGCTCTTATACCTGGTCATGGAGATGTACTAAGAGACACATAACAGTGAGATGAAGGATAGAGATGTATGGAGGATAAATATGAAAGACCAAAGCACCATATAACTCTGAATCTGAAGAATTCCATGCATAATTTTATGGTCCCTCGGTGCTAAAGAGAAACCTTAGTAATCATGGTGCGAGTTGTGAGTTATTTTAGACCGTTGTCTCGACACTTGTTTTTTGATCTGTTGATAAGAAACTTGGAGAACCTCAAATATGGATCTAAGCATTTGTATATGGCTTTAATGTGTTGCATGGCATGTAAATTTGGCTTGTGAACTTTGAATTTGTAACTGGACCTGTAGATATGGAAACTTGCAAAATTATGTGCACCTGGCTCAAATAACACAGACAGATCGAAATCACGTGAAAATATTATGGGCAGCTTCCTGAAGACACATGTTAGTGGATCTTCTTCGTGAATTAGACTCGTGGCTTGGCTCATGGCCTTGGGCCTGTGGGTTCCCCCAAACTTTAAAAAACCATAAAACCCGAGGCCTGGTTTGTCTTTAGAAACTCCCAAAATAGAATTTGGTATAAAGGTTTAGGGTTAGAATATTTAAAAGTTCACATTTCTTTTTTGATGAGATTTTTTAATTATAAAAGCAAAGTCTAGGATTAAAATGAATAACATTTTATTTTATTTTTATTTTTATATTGCAGATAATGCCAAAGACATTTTGGAGCACCCAAAGGAATTTGGGCAAGAGAGACTAAATGGAGCTACATGAAGAATTTGAAGTCATTTGACCTTTAGAACTAATCCCCTGCAAACATGTAGCCTGAAAACTTGAAGCCTGCCTATAGATTGCCTGTTTATTCCACAACTAATAACTGAAAGGATTTGACTGCTCGTGTGGGGAGCTTATTTTCTTTCCTACTCCTACTTATTAACCAACTATTACTGGCTCTTATTAAGTGAAGTCATGCTTCCAATGAAGCCATGTCAGGAAATGATTTATTGACATCGTGCTAGATCTTTCCCCGAAAAATAAAGGAAGCCATATCATACAAAAAAGAGGTTTGAAAGGATGATAAATACAATCTTCTTCTGACAAAACTATTTTAACATCCATGCTTCTCATAGACTCTAAATAGTCAGCAAAAGGGTCATTGAAGTTATGATGAAATACCTCTTTCAGTTTCTGATCCAACTGACTGCAATGTTGTGGATTTCTTTCACTGGTCTTAATGCTAGATGTAGACTGCTTAATCTCTGTTGGAGGAAAATACAAACTCAATTTCTGATCATAACCTTTCTGCTCCTCTTCACCATCACTTTCTTTGTATCTACTGCAAACCTTTAGTTCCTGCAAATCTTGAAACTGTAGGCTGCCCTCATGATCTTCTGCAAATCTGAAAATGCCACTTGCTAATTTGTCAATCTGCTCAACATCTTGAAAGTTTTTAGAAGGAATAATCTGATCATCATCTTTAAATATTTCAAAAGAAACAATATGATCATCATGACAATCATCTTTAATAGATGAATCTGATACAATGTTAAGGGCATCCTCATGGCTATCATAATGTGGATCAACAATTTCTGGATACTGAAGAGTATTCTCTATAGCAGCGTACTCTTCATGAACATCTGAATCTTTAGTCGATAAATGAAATTCATGACAACATTTCAAATAGAGAAGATCATCTCGAAAAAGTTCTTTACAAAACACATGAAAAGCAGCATGGAAATCTGCCAAAGAGTTGATACTGGCATAAGGCAGAGACCGGTACCAATCACAAGCAATTCCCTCTAATGAGAAATAGAAGAGCCGTATATCAACATCCTCATTCACAACTTGCAACCGATGCATGTAATCATGAAATTCCAACAAATGTTCAACTGGAACTTCCCACTCTTCTGCTCAAAATCTAGGAAGACTATTTCCCCATTCATCTCTACTAGGCACTAGATTAGGGAAGCCAAAAATACTTGAGAAATTGCAAAATGCATACCTCTTTGCTAAGATCTGATTCATTTATATACCAATGAAGTCACGAACAGATCCATCCTTCAAGGATTCGTCACTGAATTCGTCCTTCATGGAGTCGCCAGATAGATGATTACAACCAAAGTAGTGTCCAACCTTTGTCTATCATCAAAGATCAGATCTATGTCGTCTCCCAGGGAAGCTGAGCTTCGATCTCCTCTCCCCGACAATGACGCTAATTTGTTATCACTCCAAGAAACCCTTTGTGGTTGTAGACCAAAGGTGCTTGGTAACTTAAGAATATGGTAGATTTTGTATGCTTGGAACAATAGGATAACTCAATAGCTAATGAAAAGGACTACTTTATACATTCGAATAAGACAATGCTTTTAGAACTCAATGATCAAACAACAAAGTTTGAATAGGAGATGAAGAATACTAGTCTAGATAACCAAATACAACAATGTGCAGGGTCATACAAGATAGCAAGAAAACCTTTAGTTCAAGTTCATGAGCTTAAGAAGAATATAACAGTTCTTAGAAGCTGAGCTAAACTAAAATAAAGTACAGAATGATGAAAATATGAGAAAATATGTCATTGAAAACAAAAGAGGATTGCGATTCTATTATCAATAAAGAGTCTAGTACAATAGCCAAAAGATGTATCCTAGATTGCTTCCGTGTCTTTCTTAAGTCTGTAGCTTTATAGATTTACATCACAGTTCTCAGATCCTAAAACAATGGATCTGATATTCTAAAAACAAAAAGTAAACTATAGTTACAAAAAATTAGGAAGAGATCGTCAAGATGAGGTCAATCCATATCTAAGAATAGTAGATTGTTGATGAAGTGCAGTTTTAGCCTCCCAAGGCTGTTTGATTTGGCCCTCCAAAGATAAAATTCGAATTTGGTGAAGTGTGCAAAAACCCTGATTTTCTGCCTTTGAAAAAGAAGCCAAATGTAGTTGAAAAACCTCTTTTTGACCTTATCCCTCAAAACTAGCCTTTGAATCAGACTTGATAATTCAACAACTGTCCATTTGAAGTGGTTTCAAACCATTCAAACTCAAAAAATCCCGATCTGTGAAAAAATTCGGTTATTTTGGCCGTGACAGGCTTTCACCAGCTAATTTACCCAAAAATATGCTCCTTAGCTAGTGAAAAGCAAAGCTTTCACCAGCTAACTAGCAAAATTCAAGACGAGTTAGCTGGTGAAAGCACAGATTTTGTTAAAATCAAATTTCTCAGTCATGGAGAGTTTGTTTTACGTGCTTGAATAATCTATCGACATCTAGAAATCCTAATCTTTCCAATGGTGCTTTCAAATATGCATTTGGAGCTTGGGAAGCTAGTCAAATTTTCCCTACAAGATTAGGCATCATTCTTTAAAAAAAATGCCAGTGCATTTTTTATCGCTAATAGAATGTTTTTTTGAAGAACATTGTTGGTTATGATAGTGAAGTTATGGTACCTTGGTTATGTGATATATCTTGATGATGCTAGCTAGATATTCCATTGATTTTTTGAAGCATGCTACGAGTACATGTATTGTTGTATGCTCAGTATTTGTTGTAGTGAATGGAGGATTGACGTTGATTAGTTGGGGTACATGTCTGGTAAATATTTGAGTTTTATTGATATATCTTATGATGTATTATTAGAAGAATATTTGATGGATATCTTGGTTCATGTATTTTCATATGTTTGGACTACATCTTGGAACATGTAGTTGGTGAGTTGATGTTAAGAACCAAATATAAATATAGAATAGAAAAACCTCAGAATAAGTACTCAACGCCTTGAAAAAGAGAAAATTT
>ML816782.1:67851-92481 GCA_009831015.1 Picea engelmannii
TCGAGATAATTATAGTGTCACCCACAAATACCCAGCAGAAATGAGAAGGTTGGCTCTTAATGGTACCCCCTTTCTCTCATCTATGCAATTGGGAGCCATTATCCTAGCTTGATGACCATATGATGGAAATGTCATACCACTAGATATATATGATCATGATAGATCGGCTCGTGATGAGACCTCTTATCCTCCAACTAACCCTTTAAGCATTCATAATCATATTTCTTGTGGGTCCCCTCTTTCTTACATATAAGGGTTTCATCGCTTTCTTGGGTGATCCATGGGAGAAGCATATGGAAGGTTTATAAGTAGGATTTTATCTTTTACCCAAAAAAAATCCCTCTGGGCCTTCAACCCCTTCTTCCCATTTAATTAGGGACAAGCCCTTCTTGGGTCAATATTGCCAAAATCCCAAGAGAGAAGGAAATGGAGGGTTCAAATGATGAAAATTGGTAAGTATGATCATGAATGATGCAATGGATTTTCAAGGGAGTTCTCTGTAGAAAACCCATCCCATGGAAATACCACTTTCTAGAGGAAAATGTCAACCACCAAGGTGAAGCGGGGAAAAAGGAATAATGTACAATAATATGTCATGAAACATAAAGTAGTATAAGATAAAATATACTCAAATGCCTCAAATATTTAAATGACACTGACCATAATACCTCAAATGTACCTCATGGAGCAAGGCCCATTTCCTCCCCGAAGCTAGCAGGTGTGGTGGATGCCATCTGAAAATCTGGACCTGTGTGGTGGTCAAAAGGGTATCCATATGTGAAAGTGTACACTCATGGTCATGTAGTCTCTCGAAACTCCATATATGCAACATGAGGGCTTCGAGACATAATCTCTTTAGTTATCCCACAAAATGGGGATAACATCTGGCTCCTACTTGGGGACATGTGCTCGTCGTAGAGTGCATGAGAACCGAAAAATCTCCTATAGACCTATGCCTTCAAAAATTCATATAAAAGCATCATATCATCTAGGGTGTAGAGATCACCCTTTATCTATATATATAGAAATAAAAAATTAAAACTAATCTAGAAAAGAAAATTTTGACATTTTTTCAAAAATCCCTAAACTAAGCATGAAATCAATATGCAAGTAGAGACAAATGAAAATTAAATGCTTCTAAACTAATATGAGAAATTAAGATTCAAATGTAGGGGAAAGAAAGATGACCTACCTACTTACCTGGGGTCTTGGGGCCATGAAGATCAAGTGATGGATGATGTTAGGTGAAGTCATAGAACTAGTGCAACGAGTTGATCATATCATCAAAGTATCTCCCCCTATTCTTAATCATATAATACAACAAAGATAAGTCAAACACATAATAATCATGATTATAAACACACATATAATTGATCATAAAATAAAATTCATGGTTATTGGTGGGAGGGATGAAATCCTTCTACAAAGAATATCCGCCATTGTGACCATGCAAGGAATCCTGCCTGAAATGATAGCCACAAGATAAATAAATCCATCTCTGAAGGGGGATATTATATATATATGAAGGCCCATATTCATCCCTGTCAACATGATACCTACTTATTAAAGACCAAGTAGATATGAGAGGTCCTAAGAAGACCTCATGATTTCCTTGAGAAGAGGAAATGAGGTAAGGGATAGGATCAAGTCTAGGAAGAGAAAAGTGTTCCCTATTTATCTTCAAATACCTGTAGAAATCCTCGCTATGAAAGTTCTTCCTCTTTGTACAATGATCCTCTGATCACTCTGAGGTGGCCATGTCCTAATGTTCCTCCAATAGTGAGAACAAAAGGGGATGAGAGTGCTTGAATAAATTTGTAATCATTTCATTATCATGTGTTGGAGCATGCATTTTGGGGAGAAAAAAAAACCGAGGCATATTGGATTAAGAAGGAGAGAGAACCATGTTTTGAGGAAAAACAACACACGGGGTAGGATTTGCGGAAATCTGACGGAGATGTGGAAAAACCTATCAATTTTAGGGTTAGGGTTTTGGAGTGTAATGTAAGGGTTTTTAAACGAATTTTGTAGTATAAATAAGGGAGATAGAAATTAGGTTGAGAAATGGAGATCTAGGTCTTGAGCGAGAGAATTATCACATATTTAGTATCTTTTTGGGTCCTTGGTGACTTTTGAGTCTCTATTTTGGTGAGATTTGTGGAGCTCAGATAGAGTCAATCAAGAGATGTAGTTGAGGGTTAGCTCACAAGATGTCAATCTTGGTGCGATCATGGTCCACCTCACCACTCTCTATTGTGATGTAATGAGAGAATTATCATTTGATGAAGAAGATGAAATAAAATAATATATTTTTGGATGTAGTCTCAGGGGTAGTGAACCATGGTAAACTCTGTGTGCAATGTTTCTGAATTTTTTACTATTTCTTCAATTATGATTGAATGGTTAGATAGATAAATGAAGGGTTTCACTTACAATGAGCATTAGAATAGATATGTTAAATAAATGTTATGAATGAATGAATGAATAGATATGATGAATACTAAAATAGAATGCATGGTTAAGTAGAAATAACAAGTAAGAAAGAACACCCCCCAATCGCTTCCATGACTATAGACACCTGTGTCTTATAGTCACCCATAAACCATCTCGGCTGAGACTATGATGTGCACTCTATGCGTGGTATAGCCTTCTAGTTTACCAGAAGAGCCGATGGTGATAAGTGTTTTGTTGGAGAACTAAGGTAGAACCCAGGTCATCCCATACGTCCAACAAATGGTTATGCTATCGGTTATAACTCAGAAGAAGATATAGGAAGGGTTTTGGTGAAGGATACATAGTCGTAGAAAGGGATGTTCAGGCCAAGGAATCCAATGAAGCAAGATATTGAAAGATGGTTAGAGACAAATAAGTTGGAGTTCGTGCAAAAAGATATTAAGGGTTCCAGTTATACACCATGCAAGTACGTGCGAAGGTATGTGTTTACTAATTTGCATGAACAATATTTTTGTTTCTTTCCAGAGTTATTACATGAGTGGTTCTGAAGGTTGGAGGATACCCATATGAATAATCTGATTAGGCCAGTAGTGTGGACTGCTGAAAATATCATGTGATTAGAAAGGGTTAATAACAAGTTCACTCGTAGTGGATTTCAGGTTAGACAATATTATTGTAGGGTTTATCACTGATTTTTCAGTAGATACAACAAAGTCATACACTGTTGTAGAGTGGGATTTCTTAAGGGAAGCCAGAGGGAGGTACATTAGATCTCTTTACACATCGATCAAGATATTATTACATGATAAAGGTGTGATGACCATGGAATCAGATAGCTATATCACTCTTCGCACATGAGGGAGTTGGGGGAAGCACTAAGAAATATATGAGAAATGGAGAAGGCTCTGGAGAGTAGCCAGAAGGAGGAAGCAATGGACCCCATCATCATGGATGATGAATAGATCATGGAAATCATAAGGAATGCAGGAGTGACGCATAATGGACGAGCCTACTAGTATAAGATGAATAATAAGAAGAGGGAAGTAGTTGAGCAAGAAAACTTGGACAACAATGAGAAAGAGGTAGAGGATCTTCACGCCATAGGGTATATTGAGGATATATTGTGTGCCACATATGAGAGGAAAACTAGAGGTCATCAAGGATTATTTTAAAGATGAAAATTTGTATTAAAATGTATAAACTTGGGTTAATATTACTAGTCTTTAATATGTAAAGTGTAAAATATTTGGCGATAGTTTTGTAAAAATATTCAAATTTATAAAGATTTTATATAGTATCTATAAAAATATGGCAATTTTTAAGGTAAAATGATTTTATTCTATGAAATTTGGGCGAATTGTTTTTAGAAAAAATGGAAATTAGCGAATCGTTTTTGGGAAGACCATGGAAAATTAGCCCATTTGAAAAATTTGTCCCCTAAAAACATCTATGGAGGTCATGTGTACAACATAGAATAAGGATATCCATCCTATATCTTAATTAGTGTGGAACCCACAACCCCATGTGCGACTAAGACAACTCAAGAAGAAAAAGTAGTTAACCAACAAGTAATTAATGGTATAGTAATTTTTTTGGGACGTGGGTCCAATAGCAGAAGTGTAAGTATAACAAATAGCAGTCAAGTATCTACACCGCGTGGATGTGGTCGTTCAACAAATTTCACAATGCCATGACAAGATCCAACTATTAGGTTACCATAGTTTTGAGGGGACTGGTTAGATGATACAAAAAAAAATGTTCATTTGTGAGAAGACATGGGAAGAAAAGTAGATTACATAAAAGGATACAAAGGTTGAGTAGTTGGAAAACACTTTTAGATATTGCACATTAGATTAGTACATGGGTCTCTGAAAAAATAACCCAACGGGAACACCTACAATTGTAGTAGATGTGAAGAATCAGTTAATAAATGAATTTCAAAAGCCAAGCTCAAAAGATCAATTTATGAATAAAATGATAGAGATTAAGTAGAGACTAGGAGAATCACTATGGGAATTGGACTAGAAGTTCAAGAGGATAAAAGGTAAGTTAAATTACACTATTATTGATACATAGCATAGGAATTTGTTTGTTAATTATTTTTTGCCACACTTGAATTATCCTTTGAGACATGCATAAATTCCAAAGTTAGGCTGAGGCTTTGCAAGAAGCCTTACAGTTAGAAGAAAACTAGTACAAGAATACAGATTAGGTTGTGGAAGAGATAAAGAAAGATATGAAGAACTTAACATTGTAGTTGAATCAGAACAAAGGAAAGGAGAAAAGAGAAGATGTCTAATGTACAATGTGTAGGACAAAAGACCATCACAAGAATGAGTGTCCATTATTTTCACAATATATTGGACTTCGTATGCCAAACCCTTTAGCTTCAAGAGGATTATGGTGTGAGATTTACAAAACACATGGGAATTATCCCTATCATTGCCTCCTCATGTAGAAGTACCAGACAATACCAAATAGTACATTTTGTAACTTTTGTAAGTCATTAGGACACAAAGACAAGGATTGTAGAACCTTGGAGATGATAAAAGAAAGGATTGTAGATAGATACAAGGTGCATGATGAACATGTAATATGAAAACATGTGCAACATTCATGGTATAACACTTCACAGTAACCTCAGTACAATATCGCACAACAGTTCGCAACACAACCAAAGTATAATGCATAGCAATTTGAAGGGAAAAAACAGTATAATCTCGCAAAACAATGAAGAACACCACCATAATACAATAACCAACAGGGAAAGTATAATTAAGGACCTCATTATAACACACGATGTAGAGATAATCAGGGCAATAGAGGAGGATTCAAAGGAGGAGGTCATGGAGGAAGAGGGTTTGGAGGAGGTCGAGGACTAGTAGTGTGTCATAAATTTCAAAAACCAAGGCATTATGCAAGAGACTACCCACAACTACCTACAAAATGTATGTATTCTCGTGCAACAGACCATGAAACAAAATATTGTCCTACAATTTTTATAAATATTTTTGCACTCTCGAAGTAAATTGGCACAGAAATTTTACGCAAATTGTTTCAGTTGTAACTTTCTCATACGAGCTCTATTTTGTGCCTGGAGTAGCTCATTGGAAATTTGTCTCTGATTTCTTTTATTTAAGCTATAAAGACATAGTGTTCCAATGGTAAACTCCATTTTCATGGATTTTGATTTCCTAAAAATGTTTTTCAAGTGCTCAAAATCAACTCGCAAGTTTAAGACCTTCAAAATATGAAAATTTCATGGAAAAATGGTCGTTTTTCTATTATAACATCCTTTAAATCTATGTTTTCGATCTCAAATAAGGTGAAATATCATTCATTGACCAACTAAATCTTCCTTAGGCTCACATATGAATTTCCACTGTCAGTCAATAACTTTAAACAATCTGGATCGTTGATTCGAGATCCATTAGCACTCGACAGTTGGAATTTTCCTTTGAACATACACAACAATTTCCCAAAAATGTCGACCCAATCATCTGCGATTGGCCCTCTCCTTTGCAAAATTATTTGCAATACATCACTAAACTAGGCAACCTAATCATCAACCATCAATCATTGGTTATTTTTGTTAGCAGATGAAAATCCTTACCAATTTGGCCAATCTGATCATCGACCATCCTCGATAGTTATTGTCATATGAAAAAACTTCTCTAATTCGTTTCACCCAACCATAGACCATATACCATTTTTGATATGATGTGGAAACTATGTTGATGTGGCATGACACATGAACATTGACATGACATGGCACATCATCCTAAGGTGTCAACTTGGTCAACGTTGAATGGCACGTGGATGCTGACATGGCATGGCACATGGATGTTGACATGGCATGAAAAATCATCCTCAGGTGTCAACTTGGATGATGTCGCATGACACATGGATGATGAGATGGCATGACACATCATCCTTCTCATTTCTTCATCGACCATTGACAATTTTCCCTAGGTGACCCAGGCACTTTGTTGAATTGGCCGACCTAATCTTCAATCATCTATGATGAATGATTGCTATTTTAGACCAATAACCTTGCTAAAACGATCAACCCAACCATTGGTGGTCGACAATTTCTGTTGGAAAACAAAACACTTTTCCAAATTTGTGGACTCAACCATCGGTATTCAACAATTTTTGTTGGCGATTGAAACACTTTGCCAATTTGACTCACTCGCCCGTTGACCATCACTGAATTATATTGGCCAACTCCAACACTTAGAAACTTTCTACCAAATACTAGATGAATTTGGGTGTTTGATCATTCATTCAAAATGATCTTGTTCATTTGTCTGCTTGACCTTGCTAACTACGAAAACCTTATAAGTTTTTAAATCTATTACAAAGAATCTGAGTTGTTGATCTCAAAATAAAATGTCATTCTGGTCATATTTCTATCATACTTCTCCCAATTATACAATGGTCATTAAAACTTGAATTTGAAACTTTCAAATCAAATTTCAATCCTTCAACTCTACACATTAACTCCAATAAACCTCTTAGACAGTTTTGAGGCAATTAATTCTTGAATTTCACTCACAGATTTGGAGGTTTTGTTGTAACTTTATCAAAATTCATTATAGATTGAAATATGTAACAATGAATTATACTAAATTCACATTGGTCTTTGTCCCATACAAGCCCAATGTTGAACCAGAAGATCTGATACCATAATGTAACATACCTTAGTTCAACTAAGGAACATTATGAGTGAAAAAAACAAATCAAGATTTCTTAGTGAAATAATTTCATGTAGCTTACCATCTATAGGTCATACACCAATTTAACCATTGGATGATACCATCATTCCAAATAACAAAATATATTAAAAATATGAATTCATCTAGTAAGAACACAACAAACGCCCAACATTCATATACAACATTTACAAAACAAAATAAACATAATAACATAACATAGAACTTACCTATTGATAATTAACCAACTGGTTGCATATGAAGGAATAACCTCCCATCCATAGGTGATACTGTCCATTTTATTTCAACAACATACCAACCCTGAGAAGAGGCTATGAATTCACAAGGAGATCCATCCATCTAGCTATCCACTCTTCACAAAAAACATCCCTAAACCTAGATTATACTCCTACAAAAGTTCCAATACAATAGTTCTATCTTCCCCACAACCTCCACAACCCAAGGAATATACCCCTTACATTGTTCAAAATCCCTTAGGTTGTACCATTAATTTATTAGGGCCTCTAGTGCACTCGGTTGGTGAGAGATCTCTCATATGGGGACTCTAGGAACTCTCAACTGCTTTAGAATTTTTCATAGTAGCCTTAACAAGGTTGTTGAATAATTTTCTCAACATGAAAACACATTATAGTATTACAACCCATTTGTTTGGCACACAAGCCTCTTTTCCAACATAACCATAGTGCAATAATGGCTTCCTTCAAGCACACCATGCTTGACACTCTTCCCAGCACTCAACTCCCCTCTTGTTGCCTGAAATATTCATGTAAAACTTGTCCCTTTATGCATATTAATTTAATTTCTTCTCCCTTGCTTTCTTGACTCTCACTCTACCCAAAGATGATTTTACTTCATGCCATACTCTCGAATAACTATAAGATGTGAATTCTCACACCCACCCTCTTACATAAGTTTAATGATTCACTTTGGGAACACTCAACACTAGTTTACAAGGTTATACACAATGGTATTAATAATAAATTTAGGAATGTGGGTTGAATTCATACCCATGAATAATTCCCACTTGGACCCCTCTCTCTTGCAGAATCATAACCCCCCATTATTTTCATCCCTCTTGTAACACATCCAATGATTATCATCTTTATTAATTATTTCAATATACATAATATACAATTTGGCCCCTGACCACATTGAAATTAATACACGCTCTTCACCCCAACACATCGTCTCACCAACCTAATTCACATTTGTACAATTTACATTATAATTTTTCATGCTTAAAAATTGTATGTTATAGTTACTCTCATCTAATTAAGTAAACTCATAACTTCCACGAGAAGTAATAAACGAATGTGATAATATAGTGAAATCCTCCAATGAAGACTATATTCATATTCCCAAATATATCCTAATGCACCAACCCATGCTTTTCAAGCACACATGCCTAAAACAAATCAAAGGAATCTTTAAGATAATTTCCACAAACAATATTCTTAATCCACAACATCCATAATTATTTTCATAAAATTATCACATCCAACAATGCCACAACATGATGTTTGATGTGTTCAATCTTGTTACTAATTTGGGCTTGAGTAGCCACATTCAACTCACAAAATGTTCCAAGAAAAAACCATAGCCCCTCGAATCAATGTACAACTTCCTTTAAAAAAGATTGGATTGATAGTTACATCAACCATTTGTCTCTTGAAATTATGTTTCATTACAATATGAGTAAATGCTACACAATAAGACTCTACTTCATGAATATTTCTTTATATTGGACTTTTACACTACCTTATCTCATAATTTCATAAAAAACGTTACCACCAAGAAATGTTTTTCCTCCATCTAATTATTCATAATCTATGAACCACTCCCTATGAAGAGTTATGTAGAATAAAAATCCAAAATCAATCACTGATGCCTCACGGATACTCGTTAACAAAACTGATTAAGGGAGATACATGGTTCCCTCACAATTAGAATTCCCAGCATCCAACTCCTCATGTTTCCTTGTTTCTCCTCGAAAGTATAATCCTTGCATTCACTTTGATGGAATCACCAATTGAAAATGTTTCCATTGTTTTTTCTTAACCTTCAAATATTTAGATGCTATGTCACCTACCATAGATACCATCACAAAGTTTCATTGAATACAACTAACTCATAAAAAATTATTGTTGGGACATCACAAAACTATCTTGTTTGAGATCCTTAACTTGGTCAATTAGATTTATCTATATCTCTAATCAAGACTTCAAATATAATCGTTAGCAGCCCAAGATTCTACAAAACGAGTTTCCTTAGCTTAGTGACAAAGGCATCCCCTTGAAATCAAGAACCATTATGATTCTAATTTTTAAACATTGAGAGAAACCTACAACAAATGGAGAAAAACATACAACACAAATATATTCAAGATAACTATGAAACTTAAAATAATTGAATATTTGTAGGGAACGAGCACACATCGCAATAAATAATTTTTTTTTTCAATGGTGACAAATCATTCTTCACCTTGTTGTTTTTTTTTATCTTTTATAAGTATTGTCATAGAAACATCTAGGTTGCAGGAGTTTTTGCAATGCAATAATGTTGGAATCATAGGTACAAGTGTTTGGAAGGGATAGAAGTTTCACACAAATTTATGGGAACCAATAGGTTGGGAGTAACAATATTATATATTTGAAAAATATGAAAAATAGTTTAAAAAAACAAATTTAATCTTAATTATAACAGATAATACAAACTCACAAACTTAATATTAATCTATGTTGACATGCTACACATTAGGACTTTATTTCAATGCCAACTGCAAAGTGCCAAATGTTGATTGTATTATACATGATGGACCAAAACAAGAGGCAAAATGACGAGTGTTTCCACTTCTTTGGGGCCACAAGTCAAGGGTTATTATGAAGCAATGTTTCAATACTTCTCTATAAGAAAGGAGCTTCCTTAACCTCCATGCATAGTAAACGCTAAGGGAACTCACTCACAAGCTACCTTTTCCATGGGCTTCAAGTTCCTAAAACATGTACATGCTTCTAGAGCCATTTCTATCCAAATTGCCACATTTTGTACCAATTCCCTAGACCCCAAAAATGCAAAAAAAATGGGAATGAGTTTTAGAGGTGTCAAAAGTTTTCATGCAACTAGGATGGTAACAATGTTTCCCATAAAATCAAAAATACAATTGGATGTTCATAGCATCCACATCTCTTCTCACAGATAGCTACCACCATTCGAGCAAGTTGTTTCAGTTCTGCAGTTTTACAGTTTCACCTTATTTCATTTATTCAATAGAAGATGTCGTTCATTGGATATCTGGGTTGTTCTCTATATTTCTTTGTTTATCGTATTCAGTCTATTAATTAGTTCTGTAGTTTTACAGTTTCAACTTATTTCATTTATTCAATAGAAGATACCTTTCACTAGATATCTCGGTTGTTCTCTATATTTCTTTGTTTATCGTATTCAGTCTATCAAATAGTTCGTTCAGCTAATAAATCTGGATCATGCAACCTACCATAGATACCATCACATATTTTTATTCAATACAACTAACTCATAAAACAATATTGTCGCGACAACAAAAAACTATCTTATTTGAGCGCCTTAACTTGGAAAATTAGATTTATCTATCTCTCTAATTAAGACTTCAAATCCAAGCCTTAACATCCCAAGATTCTACAAACCAAGTTTCCTTAGCTTAGTGACAAAGGCGTCCCCTTGAAATAAAAAAACCACTATGATTCTAATTGTTAAACCTTGAGACAAACCTACAACAAATGGAGAAAATCGTACAACACAACGATATTCAAGATAACTATGAAATTTTAACCTTGAGACAAACCTACAACAAATGGAGAAAATCATACAACACAACGATATTCAAGATAACTATGAAATTTTAAATAATAGAACAATTGTAACGAACAAGCACATACCGCAACAAATAAGTTTTTCTTTCAATGGTGACAAACCATTTTCCACCTTGTTGTTTTTTTTATGTTTTATAAGTACTTTCATAAAAACATATAGGTTGCATGAGTTTTTGCAATGCAAGAATGTTGGAATCATAGATACAAGTGTTTCGAAGGGATAGAAGTTTCACCCAAATCTATGGGAAACAATACGTTGAGAGTGACAATATTATATATTTGAAAAATATTAAAAAAACGTTAAAAACAAATCTAAACTTAACTGTAACGGATAATATAAATGCACAAATCTAATATTAATCTATGTTGACATGCTATACACATTAGGACTGCAAAGTTTCAAATGTTGGTTGTATTCTACATGATGCACCAAAACAACATACAAAATTATGAGTGTTTCTACTTCTTTGGGGACCGCAAGTCAAGGATTCTTGTGAAGCAATGTTTGGGAACTTGTCTATAGGAAAGGAGCTTCCTCAACCTCCATGCATATGAAACGCTAAAGGGAACCCACTCGGAAGCTCCCTTTTCCATGGGCTTGAAGTTTCCAAAACATGTACATGCTTCTAGAGCCATTTCTATCCAAATTGACACATTTTGTACCCATTCATAATATACCAAAAATGCAAAAACATTAGAAATAAGTTTTGGAAGTTTCAAAAAATTTCATGCAACTAGGATGATAACAATGCTGCCTATAAAATCAAAAAAAACAATTGAAAAGCAAATTTACTTCTAAAAGACTACACAATCTAAAACTTATTTACACATTCCATATACAAATAAAAATTACTAATTACTCACAATATCTTAACATATACTACATAGTTTATATCAAACATTTCACTTATCATTATTCAAATGATTAAGGACAATGTCATATCAAACATTTCACTTATAATTATTCAAACGATTTTATATCAAACATTTCACTTATCATTATTCAAATGATTAAGAACAATGCCATACATTTCACTTCTCAATAATGATTAAGGACAATGTCATAGAATGTAAAGGAAATATTTATACATCACATTATTTATAATAGTGTTCTTTATAGATGTGTTTGGCATCTAATAGCTTTATGTATTATGTATACATTTTTTATTGTGTTAAAATTTAATTGTATATTAACTTTTTAAAATATATAATTTATTAAAATATCTTATTTATTTCACTAAAATATATTCTACATTAACATATTTATGACATATTTGAACACTGATATAAATGATAATAATCAAAAAAATTTAGTTTAAACATTCTATCTTTTGGTTTTTTTTCTTTTATTTAGTTTTTATTTTGCTTTAAATTAGTTGAGGAATGGTTAAAATTTGAGTGACTAAATTTGTATAACAGAAATGCTCCAAAAAAATTTCAACAAACTGTATTTATTTATACATATAAAAATACAATTTAAACAACAAAAAAAATAGCCATTTCAAACCAAATTTACATGAACATTCCTACTTAAAAAAACCTAAACCTAAAGATAGAGCACTTAGCCAACGCCATAACGAAACGGTCTTACATATTGTAATGTGTTAAACAAAAGTTTCAATAACATTCCCGTTGCATCTTATAGGTGGCCTCGTAAAACAGACCGATTAACTAGGTTATGGTATACTGGGCACAATGTCACGGGGCATATCTGCAAAGTCAGTTGAGTCGCTCCGATGAAAACCGTAGAACCTACGAACAGATAATGTCGGAGCATTTCCGTTATCAAAGGGCTCAAGGGGTTCAAAGTATTGGTCTAGTGGTGTGCGATTGACAAGCTCACATTCAACTTCTCGGCCAGGCAGCACGACGTCATCCCAAACTTTGCCGATCATTCTTCCGTCCACTAACCTCTCTACCACTTGCCATTTATACAGGTTGAAATCCTCACCTGGCCTATGAGAGCAAATATATATCCATAACTGTTTCTCACCTTCGCGGTCGTGTTCAACGCACCAAGTCCATTTCCATATATGACGAGGCGGCGATAACATCCGCCCAGCTCTTATCCAACGTTCATTTGACGAATCATATTTCAGTATGTGGAAATGTGTGCCATTGTAAGTTACAAGTAGAAGATTTTTCTGAACATTCACACTACCCGTAACGTCAGAATGGACTCTGTTATCAAGAATTAATATCACTAACAACAACYACATTTATGTAAAAAATAGTTGATATAAATAATCAACTGAATTTTTATTTGTTGCTAATTGAAGATACACATAACTACATTTATGTAAAAAATARTTGATATAAATAATCAACTAATTTTTTATTTATTGCTAGTTGAAGATACACATGCATGAATAAACACAACCATTAATATATTTATACATTTTAAAACTATTAATTAAATATTATTTAGTAATTATTTATTAATAATCAAACAATTATTTATAAATTATAAATTAATTTAACAAAACAAAATAGTAAATTAATAAAATTAATAATAAAATAAGAAGCAATAACAAAATAAAATAATTACAAATAAAAATAATACATATAATAATGAGGTAATAACAAAATAAAAGAATTATTAAAATAATATATTAATAATGCAAAAATATATTTATAATGTGAGTACATTAATAATGTATAAATACATATGGTTTTTTTTCCACAAAAAAATTTGCTTTATATTCACATAGAGATATAAACTTTTTATTACATAAAAACATTCTTTGATAAACCCCAAAATAGTAAACCCCAAAATAGCTGAGAAGAAATTCACTAGATCGGTAGATACAACTACACAACAATAGATGTTAGCAAAGTCCAACCTATCTTGTAACCCCAAAACAAGACTGCGAGTAAACTCATATGCCTATAACAAGGGAAAAACAAACTAACACAAGCTAGAAAAGATCTATAAACATATGAGGGTGTTCATGTTCCCCAACACATTGAAAATATTCAATTTTTCTAGGGGGCATAAGAAGTGCCTTCTTAGAAAGGCTATTCGCAGAAAGGCTATTGAAAATATACACATGCTGAAAGGACATAACATGGAAAAGTTTTATAAGTTCTAAAATTCCGTCCTTTGAGCACTCCAAGGATATGACCTGTAGATGACCCTTGTCGATCACCCAATCAATAATAATATTTGAGTCACCCTGCACAAAGAAATCTGAAATGTCAAGCCAAATAGCTAGTGTGAGAAGTGCACATGCACGTAGCAACTCCGCTCTGGTATTGGTTCACGAACCACAATTGAAATACCATTTGAAAATTATGTTCTCGTTGATTCAGATGACCCCTTCAGCGCCACTATTATGACCAGATGCACAGATCGAACCATCAAACCATCCATCCATGCACCTTACGTCAAGTTTCTTTGGCTTACTCCTTACCTACTTTGTTCTTATAGTCAGGTTGTATTCTCTCAAAATAGATATAGATACGATGGCCACCTTTTGGACTGATGGCTTCCCATCCTCAAAGATCACACAATTCCTTTCCATCCATATATTCCAACAAATGAAGGTTCAGAGAGTACGATAGCTTGTATTTTGATTTGTCCAAATCTTAAAACACTCAGGAATAGTATTACTCGATCAAAGTCTCGGGAAATTTAATGTCTATTTTTCTCTAACCCAAACAACATTGGAGAAAGGACAACCAACAAACAAATGGAACTTTGTTTTTCATTCCTTCTTACACAAAGAACAATAGCTCGGGCCTACAAAACCCCTACGCATGAGATTATCCCATGTAAGCACTTTTTTTTCCATGACGAGCCATGAAAATAACTTTAATTTTAGAGGGAAAACCCAGGACTAGAGCGCCTTTCTCCGCCCTCCAATCAAATAAGAATACCTCTTTTTTTCAACTACCTCGTATGCATTTTTTACAGTGATCGTGCGCGAGGTATCACCTCCGATCCATTTAAGAACATCTGGTCTTATCTGAATTTGGATACTGTTGTTAATAATCTCCCTTCGATAAGCCTTCCATTCCTCTGCTAAGGCCCCAACTAATTCCAATTCCTCACTCGTAACCCAATTGGACCCTATAATGCTAGATCGAGGTGCTCGGTGAGCTTGAAAAAAAAAATGGACTCCTCACTAGTTTAATGCCAAAATTAATTCTTCAGACGTATGTGTCACTTCTCCCATACCAAGAATCTAGTCTTTCCCAATCACAGTCGAGGTTCCTGATCCCGAATACCAAACAATCTAATGCATCAAAGTGTATAATGATATCTGAATATATTTCCATTTTTATGACCCTGAAACTCCAGATATCGGAACCGATCGTAGCCAATGTTCGACTAAGAAAGAAGATCGGCATTTCTCTTTTATAACCCAATGCCAAAGGCCCTCCACCATTAGATCCCTCCAAAGGGTGTTTGTTGCCGTAGCACGGCTAAAACTAAACATATTCCGCAGTCCCCATCCTCCATATCTCTTCGGACAACCTATATGCTTCACTCTACACAAATGAAAGCCTTTTCTTTTTATTTTCCCGTTCCAAAGAAAGTTGTAGACGACTTGGAGAATTTTGTGGAGAACCGAAGAAGGAATGTTTTCCAAAGCCAACCAATAGACGGGTTGGCTTTCCTTGTCGACCACTAACATCCTGTTTCTTTTAGTCTCAAGTACTTTCAAGCAAGGAAAAGGATCAATAGTTGTTTGATGTTCTAGACTCTCTTTGAGAAGAGTAGTGATTTCTTCTTCTATCTGATCGTAGGTCTATTGTTATATTTTTTTCTTAACCGCTATCCACTTTTTAACTATAGATTTTATTCTACATAAATTCCCCACTAATTTGGTTTGCACCCCAACTCCCAAGGTATCTTGCTGAGCATTTCACTCTTCCCTACCAAGATCACCAAATGACTCATCTTTCAACAATGCTAGATTAAACTTAAGAGGATAGTAAACTAACTTAAATCCATAATCCAACTGGAAGAGCACTAGGGCATGGTCAGAAATGAACGTAAGTTCGACCCAAGATCTAAATAACACAGAATCATTTAGAAGCTTTGTTGAAACATATACCCTATCTAATATTTTTTGAATTCCATCCACCCCAATTTTACAATTGCGCCAGGTTGGTACAACCTCGGCTGGATTGACATCCACTAAATGATGTATTAGTAAAATATCTCTAAAAAAGGTCACTTGTGGGTCAATCAGAGTCGACACCCCCCAAACTTCGTCAACTCCTGCATAAAATTTTAAATCTCCCGCAAGTATTAGATTACTCATATCTAAAAGTCCTTTTGCTTCCAGATTCTCCCAGAAAAGTCTGCGACCAATACACGATCCATACACATTAATCATGCTAATTCTTCTTTTATCACGGATATGAATACCTATTAATAAAATTCCACCAGCACAAAAATAAGGTTGAAGATCAACAATGTTGGAATTCCACGCCATAAGAAGTCCTCCTGACTTCCCCACAGAGCTCATTTCACTATACATCCAGCTAGGACATAAATATGACATAAACTTCCTGGATTTTTCTTCGTCAACTAGAGTCTGCTCGAGAAAGATTATGTCTCGTTTAGTGGTGGATAATAACCTTCGCGTAGAGGGAAATTTAAGGGGACCTCCCAACCCTCTGATATTCAAGGAGAGGAGAATCATGATTTAGCCCTAGTCAGGGATTTCATGCCTCTAAGCACCTCGAAATCGATAGTTGAAGTAGAAGGTTTGTCTAAAGTAGACGAGCTAAGCTCTTGTTTCTGCAAAGCACTCCTAGTTTTAATAAGAGATACTTTTGAAATCAGACACCTTGACCAGGATAGTTTCCTACCATGCTCTGATATGTCAAATTTCAAGTCATGACTAGTGTCGCGGCCCGAGTTAATATATTATTTCGATCCCCAAAAGGTCTGTAGAGGAATCAGGATGGTATTCTCCCGCAGGGATGGGATTAAGGAATCAACCACAAAAACGAATGACGGATCTGAAGTAGGTAATATAGAAGAATGTAAATACTGAGTGTTCAAATCCAAGGAGGAAGGATCTGAAGGGGCTATAGGCCCGAAGACAACAGAAACATTAAAATACTGAGGCATAGTCTGATCATCCCTACAAATGGATACTCCCTTGTCTATCCGGTCCACCACCCTCTCACAAACAACCAATGAGAGTTTATGTAACAAAACATATTTTTCCAAGTAATCTTGTTCCCACAAAGGGAGCTTAAAAAAATGAGATGGGCAGTAAGTTTTAAGCTTACCAATCAGGGAGTTCGTGGCGTCGTCCAGAACCTCATCCAGTCACTCAGTCTCACAGCCACCCATCGATCCCTGTTCCTCCAACCTCTCCTCAATATAATGCATGTCCTTTGTACTCAAGTCCAGATCATCTTCTGCTTCAGAGAGACCATACCCATTATGATAGTCTTTCCTTAAATGACTCGTTCGCCTGCAAGTGGTACACCTAAATGGTAGATGAAGATAATCCAAATGTTGGACCATAACATGGCCTCATCATTCTAGTTCATTGGAATCCGTCAAACCGGCATGTAGGTATACTTCTACAGGAATTTGAGACAAACGTTTGTGTGTCAAAAGAAGACATGCTTCATCAATCTTTAGAAAGCGACCAATAATATTGCCTATGGTCGATAGTGTAGTTGTGTTCCAAAGGTTTAGTGGCAACCCTCAAAGTAGCACTCAAACATGCCTGAAACTTAAGTACTCAGTTGCAGGGTCTAACTAAGTCCTCCAATGTTGCAGCATTAAAATTCCCCCCTTATAGTCGTAAGACTTATTTAAGATGCTCTCGCCATCCTCATAGATCCTGAAAATCAAACCAAACCACCCACTAGGAAGAGTCAAGTAAATTGGAATATATCCTAACCGAGGATACCAAGCCTCCTTCATCCAGTCTGAAAAATAAAGTTTACACTTGGTCTTGTAAGAAAATCTACCTACCAAGGCGCGAAGTGGGAGTTGACACGTCTCTTATAGACCAATATCCATGTCAATGACAAGGAAACGTCGTGTTTTATTAGGCTTCCAAGCTTTTACAGTCTTCCTTGGTATAGTATCCTTTAAAAAATCAGCTCCACGCAGAGTACTTGTCAAGAAAGGATCATTAGTAGTCTAGGAGTGCACCTGATTATTACTTCTCCCATTCTTAGGAATACCTGTAACAAAACCCACACCACCTAGATCCTGGTTTGTTACCGTAGGCAAACCACTTTCTGTAAGAGTCTGAGATGGCTTATGGCTAAAATCAACATTGCATGAGTAAGATTCCTTTGTAATACTCGGAGAAGATAGATTTGGAAGCATGTTATCCAAGGGTAATAAAGGATCAACTAAATGCCTCTAACTTGGCTTTATTTCACATAGTTCATCTACAGTCTTGAAAATACCCTCTCGGTCCCATTCCTCCTCATATGATGCACCCATTAAGCCATTGACCTCATACTCCATCCTAGAAGCTTGGCACCTTAACAAATAGTTTCTAGCTTTGAACCTTCAGTCATATCACATTCTGTGGGTCTCTGCCTCTAATATATCCCAAAAAATTAGGTAATAAAAGCTAATAAAGGATGCCATATTATCACATAGGTAAGACACAAGTTGATACGAATAACTAATCCATGGACCCCCCCAATGGTTTAATCCAAGAAGACACCTTCAAAGTGATAACCCGTATAAATACATATGTACAAAATGCATTAATGCGTTAAAGATTTAAAGAATTACAACATTATATTTAAGTATTAATACAATAAAACATTATTTATACAGTATTAAAACATTAATAAAGTAATAAAATATAAAAAAATACATTAATACATTGTTGTGATAAATCATTATTGTACTAAAGTATTAATATGTAATTTAAATAATACATTAATGATATATAATTAATGTATAAAATAATAAAGGAATTAATGTGTTAAATGATTAAATGTATTARATATTAAATAATAAAAATATAATGTTATTTATAAATTAACTTAYTAAAACATTAATTTAAAATGTARTGTATGAATATTAATTAATTAGTAAAAGGATATTAAARATTAAAGTATTAGTTRATTATTATATAATATGAATAAATTAATAAAAAATTAAACTATTAAAAATAATACRTTAWTGWTATATAAATTAATGTATAAAATAATAAATACATTAWTGTGTTAAAMGATTAAATATATTAAATAATGAAAATATTAATGTGATTTATAAACTAAAATTTTAAAACATTAATCTATAATTTATAATGTATTGTATATTAATTAATTAGTAAAAATACATTATATATTAGTGATTAATGTATTAGTTAATTAATTAATACATTTATATAGTATGAAAAAATTGATGATGATGATGACGATGATGATGATGATGACGACGATGATGACGATGATGACGATGATGACGATGATGATGATGATGATGATGATGATGATCATGATGATGATGATGACGACGACGACGGCGACGACGACGATGAGGACGACGACGACGACGACGACGACTGAATTGGTCTATGAGACCTTGAGAGGGTAAGTGATTACTTGTGATTCTTTGGAAATTTGTTTCTGTGCTCGAAGAGCATTTTTGTTGAGTTAAGAGGTTAGGAAGGTTGGTAGTGTGACAAATATTTTGAAAATGAGATCTAATATGGGTATAGGCTAGACAATCTAAGAGAAAGTGTTTTTTATCTTCAACCTTCTTAGTGTCACAAAGGTGACACACTCTTTCATCCCATGGCGTTTTATGAACTGATCAACATCTAGTTTCATTATGGAGCTCGTCAGAATTTGTTCTTATCTTAGCAATGTTTATTTTTTCTTTACACTTGGCCAAATAGATAGATAATTTTGATCTTCTATATTATGGTTGATTACATCCTTATAATACCTTAATTTTCTTTTTTCCTCTAAGTCTTTATCACACCACATTTTCTTCTTAAATTTCGATTTGAAATTTTTTTGATAGTATCTTTATTCTTCATAATGGTGTCTTCCATGATTCCCGATAGTTTAGCCAAGACTCGACATCTTTATGCTACCCTCGCTTGAGTCGATGGTGGTTATGACTTGATTTTGAAGCAATTTTATGAAGCCTCTTGTCTTCCATGTTGTTTAACTTGTTCTTATACATTAGTTATCTAGTCATAGCCATGCTCTCAATGGGGAAGAGGCATTTTTCTAAGAGGAGGATGGGAAAGGGAATATTTCCTTTAATTTTGATATTATAGGTTATAAATTTCTTTTGCATTTTCTCTAAATTTCTCTAGGATTCACGAGAGACACTATATCCCGAGACTTCACATCCATAAAGAATAACATGTGTAACAAGAGTCTCAAAGAGGAGTTTCTTCTTATCCCAAGTCCAAAGATCAACTAATTTACAATTTCTTTCAAGCCCATAATAATCTTCCCATCTCCCAATAATCCTTTTCTCAATGTTATAATTCCAATTGAGCTTGTGGTGATTATCAATTCCAAGATATTTGTATGGAG
The DNA here is from genome assembly GCA_009831015.1 of Picea engelmannii. NCBI lineage: Eukaryota > Viridiplantae > Streptophyta > Pinopsida > Pinales > Pinaceae > Picea > Picea engelmannii. The sequence goes on from ML816782.1 coordinate 88,400, forward strand.
TCACTTCCTCCAAGTTTTTGTTGCCATATACAAAGGTATTATAAGGGATATTGTTGGATTTAATAATCACAACCTTAGCCTTATCAGTATTAGTAGTCATACCCATATTGGAGCAAACATCCTTGAGGATTCTTATTGTTTTTTCAAGATCATGGAGAATCCTTCCCATAAGAACGATATCATCAACATAAAGAAGAATATTGATGGCTATACCAGTGACAGTAGGGTCGACACAATTTTTTTGTTTTCAAGCAATGTTCTAACTTGTCAATGTATATGCCAAAAAGGGTAGGGGACAAGGGACAACCTTGTTTGACACCAATATTGCAGTTAATCTCTTTTGAAAATCCCTAAGTTCTTTTAAAATTAGAAATAATGTTCTCATACATCCTTATTAAAAAAATTATTAAAATAATATATTAATAATGCAAAAATATATTTATAATGTAAGAGTACATTAATAATGTATAAATACATATGGTTTTTTTTCCACAAAAAAATTTTCTTTATATTCATATAGAGATATAAACTTTTTATTACATAAAAACATTCTCTGATACACCCCAAAACAGTAAACCCCAAAACAGCTCAGAAGAAATTCACTAGATCGGTAGATACAACTACACAACAATAGATGTTAGCAAAGTCCAACCTATCTTGTAACCCCAAAACAAGACTGCGAGTAAACTCATATGCCTATAACAAGGGAAAAACAAAATAACACAAGCTAGAAAAGATCTATAAACATATGAGGGTGTTCATGTTCCCCAACACATTGAAAATATTCAATTTTTCTAGTGGGCATAAGAAGTGCCTTCTTAGACAGGCTATTCGCAGAAGTAATTTCTTCTCGATACACATGCTGAAAGGACATAACATGGAAAAGTTTTATAAGTTCTAAAATTATGTCCTTTGAGCACTCCAAGGATATGACTTGTAGATGACCCTTGTCGATCACCCAATCAATAATAATATTTGAGTCACCCTGCACAAAGAAATCTGAAATGTCAAGAGGAATAGCTAGTGTGAGAAGTGCACATGCACGCAGCAGCTCCGCTCCGGTATTCGTTCACAAACCACAATTGAAATACCATTTGAAAATTATGTTCTCGTTGATTCAGATGACCCCTTCAATGCCACTATTATGACCACATGCACAGATCGAACCATCAAACCATCCATCCATGCACCTTACCTCAACTTTCTTTGGCTTACTCCTTACCTGCTTTGTTCTTATAGTCAGGTTGTATTCTCTCAAAATAGATATAGATATGATGGCCACCTTTTGGACTGATGGCTTCCCATCCTCAAAGATTGCGTAATTCCTTTCCATCCATATATTCCAACAAATCAAGGTTCAGAGAGTACGATAGCTTGTATTTTGATTTGTCCAATTCTTAAAACACTCAGGAATAGTATTACTCGACCAAAGTCTCAGGAAATTTAATGTCTATTTTTCTCTAACCCAAACAACATTGGAGAAAGGACAACCAACAAAAAAATGGAACTTTGTTTTTCATTCCTTCTTACACAAAGAACAATAGCTCGGGCCTACAAAACCCCTACGTTGGAGATTATCCCATGTAAGCACTTTTATTTCCATGACGAGCCATGAAAATAACTTTAATTTTAGAGGGAAAACCCAGGACTAGAGCGCCTTTCTCCGCCCTTCAATCAAATAAGAATACTTTTTTTTTTCAACTACCTCGTATGCATTTTTTACAGTGATCCTGCGCGAGGTATCACCTCCGATCCATTTAAGAACATCCGGTCTTATCTGAATTTGGATACTGTTGTTAATAATCGCCCTTCTATAAGCCTTCCATTCCTCTGCTAAGGCCCCAACTAATTCCAATTCCTCACTTGTAACCCAATTGGACCCTATAATTCCAGATCGAGGTGCTCGGGGAGCTTGAAATAAAAAATGGACTCCTCACTGGTTTAATGCCAAAATTAATTCTTTAGACGTATGTGTCACTTCTCCCATACCAAGAATCTAGTCTTTCCCAATCACAGTCGAGGTTCTCGATCCCGAATACCAAACAATCCAATGCATCAAAGTGTATAATGATATATGAATATATTTCCATTTTTATGACCCTGAAACTCCATATATCGGAACCGATGTAGCCAATGTTCCACTAAGAAAGAAGATAGGCATTTCTCTTTTATAACCTAATGCCAAAGGCCCTCCACCATTAGAGCCCTCCAAAGGGTGTTTGTCGTCGTAGCATGGCTAAAACTAAACATATTCCGCAGTCCCCATACTCCATATCTCTTCGGACAACCTATATGCTTCCATCTGCACAAATGAAAGCCTTTTTCTGTTTATTTTCTCGTTCCAAAGAAAGTTGTAGACGACTTGGATAATTTTGTGGAGAACCGAAGAAGGAATGTTTTCCAAAGCCAACCAATAGACGGGTTGGCTTTCCTCCTCAACCACTAGCATCCTGTTTCTTTTAGTCTCAAGTACTTTCAAGCGAGGAAAAGGATCAATAGTTGTTTGATGTTCTAGACTCTCTTTGATAAGAGTAGTCATTTCTTCTTCTATCTGATCATAGGTCTATTGTTATCTTTTTTTCTTAACCGCTATCCACTTTTTAACTATATATTTTATTCTACATAAATTCCCCACTAATCTGGTTTGCACCCCAACTCCCAAGGTATCCTGCTGAGCATTTCACTCTTCCCTACCAAGATCACCAAATGACTCATCTTTCAACAATGCTAGATTAAACTTAAGAGGATAGTAAACTAAATTAAATCCATAATCCAACTGGAAGAGCACTAGGGCATGGTCAGAAATGAACATAAGTTCGACCCAAGATCTAAATAACACAGAATCATTTAGAAGCTCTGTTGAAACATATACCCTATCTAATATTTTTTGAATTCCATCCACCCCAATTCTACAATTGTGCCAGGTTGGTACAACGTCGGCTGGATTGACATCCACTAAATGATGTATTAGTAAAATATCTCTAAAACAGGTCGCTTGTGGGTCAATTAGAGTCGACACCCCCCAAACTTCGTCAACTCCTTCATAAAAGTTTAAATCTCCCGCAAGTATTAGATTACTCATATCTAAAAGTCCTTTTGCTTCCAGATTCTCCCAGAAACGTCTGCGACCAATACATGATCCATACACATTAATCATGCTAATTCTTCTTTTATCACGGATATGAATACCTATTAATAAAATTCCACCAGCACACAAATAAGGTTGAAGATCAACAATGTTGGGATTCCAAGCCACAAGAAGTCCTCCTGACTTCCCCACAGAGCTCATTGCACTATACATCGAGCTAAGACATAAATATAACATAAACTTCCTGGCTTTTTCTTCGTCAAATAGAGTCTGCTCGAGAAAGATTATGTCTCGTTTAGTGGTGGATAATAACCTTCGCATAGAGGGAAATTTAAGGGGACCTCCCAACCCTCTAATATTCAAGGAGAGGAGGATCATGATTTAGCCCTAGTCAGGGCTTTCATGCCTCTAAGTGCCTGGAAATCGATAGTTGAAGTAGAAGGTTTGTCTAAAGTAGACGAGCTAAGCTCTTGTTTCTTCAAATCACTCCTAGTTTTAATAAGAGATACTTTTGAAATCAGACACCTTGACCAAGCTAGTCTCCTACCACCCTCTAATCTGTCAAGTTTCAAGTCATGACTAGTGTCACAACACGGGTTAATATAATCTTTCGATCCCCAAAAGGTTTGTAGAGGAATCGGGATGGTATTCTCCCGCAGGGATGGGATTAAGGAATCAACCACAAAAACCAATGACGGATCTGAAGTAGGTAATACAAAAGAAGGTAAATACTGATTGTTCAAATCCAAGGAGGAAGGATCTTAAGGGGCTATAGGTGTGGAGACAACAGAAACATTAAAATACTGAGGCATATTCTGATCATCCCTACAAATGGATACTCCCTTGTCTATCTGGTCCACCACCCTCTCACAAACAACCAACGAGAGTTTATGTAACAAAATAGATTTTTCCAAGTAATCTCGTTTTCACAAAGGGAGCATAAAAAAATGAGATGGGAAGTAAGTTTTAATCTTACCAATCAGGGATTTCTTGG